>QFET01001167.1:0-58070 GCA_003316355.1 Tuber calosporum | reverse complement strand
TCTTTTCTCAATTCCCAGTACAGTACATCCCCCTTCACCCCCCCTTCCTTCCTTCAGTCCGAGCAATGCTTTTTTTCTTCTACCCCCGTCGCACAAAAACGAAAGCCAATAAACAGTTTTCGAGAGCTTAGTGACTGATGTGGTGATCCTGGCTCTGCACATCTGATAACCGCCTCAGACGAAACGAAGCGGCTTTTCCCGATCTTACTCGTTGCAAGGGTTTACCGTACTGTCCTGTGCTGTATTGCACTGCACTGTGTGTTGACAGCAGGTGGATTCCTGGAGTCGGCGCCTTATTGCTGGTCAGTCGGTTGGCCGGATGGGTTGGCGAAGAGAGGGGCCGAGAGTAATTTAACATGTGTTGTAGTCTCGTTTGTGCGAGTTATATACGATAACGTAACATCCATGTGCGAACCGCTGGGATCGGAAGCGGTAGGTGGTGGGGGGTTTAGGGTCAGAGTCAGGTTGGCGTATCTATTTTTTTCTCCAAAGTAAATCAGATTAGCGCCGGTCGGGGGCTCGATCAGGGTGGGTGGGAGGTTGGACAATCATCTGGCGAATATTGGCGTTTGGGGGATGCCTGCAATCTGTAGCGATTATCATTGACTCTTACAATTAGTCGGCTTGTCCTAAGGCTTGACTTCAGATATTTTCAATGGAGAAGGGTTCATGAGTGATATGTTATGATTGCGCAGCAGTACGGTAAAAACTCGAAATTCGCTATCTCAAGCACCCCTGTAATCTCCGGATTCTGAGCCAAAAAGCGCCTGAGAAGGATTAGCGTTTTCTAACACGGTATAAGATCGGCCCACTGGACGTGTTGGATCTCATTAATCGGTATTCGCAATTCCATTAACCTGTCAAACGAAAAACTTATCGTGGGCTGAGGGGCTGATTGCAGAGTTTTTACGGTATTCTTACAACCATGTACTGTACTCTCCAGTGTGACAGTATGCCTCATACAGTGAAAAATTCCCGCACCCTCGGGCGTCCGTAACTATAGCGACAGTGACAATTAACTTCCAGTTGGTATTACGAAAACATATCTACAAGCTTACAAATTTCTGTGGATTAAGGTATTTTGTTTGTGGAGAAAAAAAACTTTTGTGGCAAAAAAAAGAGTGCAAGGGTTGGTACAATCCTCAAGGGCCAGAAGCCGCCTGATTCTGCTTCCAGGCACGAGCAGCCTGTAGCATATTCAGGATCCGGGCGTTGGACTGCTCGTCGGCAGGGAACATGTACTCCATGTACTCCTCGTAGGTATCGTCGTCCAACTTTCTCCTCTTCTTGACCTTGCTGGGCATCTGCGCTTCCACCTTCTTCTGGTCTTCGGGGGTGCCGTGTGTTTGTTCAAACGCTTTCCAGGCGTTGAGGAGTGCAACGCGCTACATATATATCCGTTAGTCTCGGCAGCTCTGTGTGAAAATTGTGAACAAACCTCCTCCTTAAGCTCCCTCTCCTTCAGCCTCTTATACGCCCTCTCGAAAATCTTCCTCGCGCGGGCCTTAGTTTCCTCACTAACGCTTTCCTCATCCTCGCCCTCGTCCGCGTTGACTTCGAAGTGCGCATAGCTGATCCAGACCTTAACGTGGTCTGTCTTCTCCAACAAGCGCTCGAAGAGGCCTCTAACCCTACCGAACTCACCGCTCTCCTCTTCAAAGTCGATGTAGGCTTTCCACAGCAGCTCCGGCATGTCCAGCAGCTCCTGATCCACGGCGAGTTCGAAGATAGCGCGAACGCGGTCGTAGTCCTCCAGTGCTATTTCTAACTCAGCGAAGCGAATCCAGGTCTGTGCATTGGACGGGCTGAACTCGATGTGCTTCTCGTAAAGCGTGCGGCAGCGGGAGAACTCGTGCAGTCGGGTTTCGAGCGATATGTAGCCTTTGAAAAGTTTATCCTTCGGGCAGACGCCGATCGCCTGGCCCAGGGTTTTCCGCGCAGCGGGGAGGTTGAAGTGTCGCACTTCGAAGTGTGATTTTAGGAGCCAGATTTTGGCAAAGGTGAACTGTTTATGTGGGATTAATTTTAGGCACTCGTTGTAGATTTGGCGGGTGCGGTCGGTGTCCTGGCGGGGAGGTTAGCTGTGACTTGTTTATGGATTTGCGGATCACAAGCGATGAGATATGTTGGCGGTAGGAGGGATGGAATTGGGAGTACCTTTCCTTCCATCTCCTCCCAGAGGGCGTAGAATACCCAGAGGTAGATATATCTCCTCCAATGCCTTTTCTCCTTTGTTGGGGGGATATTTGCAATGGCTCGTTCGTAAACATCCCGCACCCTATCTCTATCCCCAAGCGTCTCCTCCAGCCTGGCGTAATCAAACCAGACGTCATAGTTCTTGGGATTCTCTTTGATCTGCTCCTCGTACTGGACTCGTCGTTTAGACAAGATCACGTCTTCTACACCTTCACGTTCGCCGAACTGCTTCTCAAATGTTGTGTAAGACTTGTGCAGCAATTGAGATTTAGATCTTGGCAGACGGTCAAGGGCGTATTGGTAGATCACTCTGGCACGCTCATACTCTTTAAGCTTGGCTTCATATCTAGAGAGAATTGTCAGTATCTGCGCATGGACTGTCTCAGGACAAACAGAAATGACTGTACCTAGCATAGGCAACGAAAAGCTTCTCATCCATGAACTCCTCGCCCAAAGTCTCAACAGCTAACGTGTAGACTTCTCGGACGTTATCCTCAGTCCCGAATTCTTCCTCAAAACGTGCCCACTTTATCCAGTTCCTTGGCTCAGGGTGGACTTGAGTGAATCTCTGAAAGATAGCTCTTGCCCTCGCAAATTCGTCATACCGCTTCTCAAGCTTGATGTATGCACTCCATGCCGCTTCATCAGGCTCCCACGACATCCACCTCTCAAACACCTGCCGAGTGCCAGGAATATTACCCAATGTCTCTTCCATGTAAACATACTTATACCACAGTTTATCCACCCGCGGCAGAATAGTAACCGCGCGATCGAGTAAATTTCGGGCATGGTTTATGTTCCGAGTCTTCATCTCCGCCTCAATGTACCGTAACCATAAAACAACCGAACGGGAATCGACATCTAAAGCCCTCTCAAAAATTGAGCGGGCACGGGCGTATTCCTTCTGATCGAGTTCCCATTGTGCATAGCGCATCCAGTTGTTCATGTTAATCCGGTTACGGCGCACATAGTCCTCGAATTCCTTGCGCTTCCGGCCTTGAAACTCATGAAGCTCTTCGAGATCGGCGAACCGCTGCGTTGGCGCCTGGAGACCTTGCTCTTGCCGTTCGAAGGCTTCTCGAAGAATTTGTTCGGCACTGCGAGGCTTGTTAGTTTCACCATTGCACGGCAAAGCAGTTTGTCCAGAGTGTCAAGATGTACCTGATTTGCTGGGTGCTTGCTCCCTTGTTTTTAACCCGAGGGGGTCCGCGTGAGGCCTCCATTATTTGGATTGTCAACTTCTTTTCGTTAAGATGGAGCTTTTCGAAATCGCGGCAGGGGATTATTGTGGATTGTTGAAGCTCTGACAAAAACCCTGAGTCGCCAAGCTGTTTTCAAGGGTTCTACAAAGGTTACCCGCTCATGTCACGTGGTATTTTCACTCACAGCAAAGTCGTCCCACGACAAAAAAAAGAGTTCAATTCTTCAGAACGTTCAGAAACATGTTTGCCTTTCGATCACGGTCCGCTGTGACTCGTGTACGGACTATACAGAGACCTTTAGCGGCACGTTTTCATTCACGAGATGTTAGTGGCTGGAATTGGTTGAACTGATAAATTTATGGATAGGTATGTTCGGTGCTACCAAGGTCAAATTTTTCGGCAGCAGCTCTACTGCGCAGGGAAATTGCTGAAGAGTAGGTCCCAGTTGCTTCAAAGCAGTGGATTATATTGGCTTTTTCTGACGGGAGTCAGGACTTCCACCAGCAATCTAGGTGCCGACGCCGCAGATCGTGACACCGACCTGGAACCTCGTATCCCCTTAAGTATTCAGTCCGTCTGGTACCGACCCTTCAAACGCAAGGCGGAATACGGTCTCCCAGTATGCAATCTTCAGATACGATCTTACAGTGTTCGTAACCTGGAGTTCATGTGCGACTTTGCCCTCCGTGTAGCGTACTACCTGAACCTCCCGGCATCTGGACCTGTACCACTCCCCCGGAAGACTGAGAGGTGGACTGTTCCCCGGGGCCATTTCGTTCACAAGAAGTCCCAGGAGAATTTTGAAAGGGTCACATATAAGCGGTTGATCCAGATTAAGGATGGTCACCCAGAAACGGTGGAGATCTGGTTGGCTTACTTGAAGAAGCATCAGTTCTATGGAACCGGTATGAAGGCAAACGTCTGGGGCTTTGAGGAATTGGGTAACACTCTCACCACGTTGCATATTTATCACTTAAACTAATTTGGAGGTTTTGTAGGTGTTGGCAAACGGATGAATGTCAGCTTGGACAATTTACGAGACGTGGCGACGAAGCCCAAGTGGGCACATAGCGGAGTGGGGAAGACCCTTGAAACAGCCGAGAGGGCTGCGGAAATCTTGAGCAGCTCAGAATATAGGGCTCTCGCAGATAAGACTAAGGGTGCGTCTGGTTGCAACGCCGAACCTTCACAATGCCCCCTGTTATAGTATCTTGAGGGAAAACTTTATTTTGAGCTAAGATGTCGTGGCTGGTCAACAAAAACAAGCCACACTCAAGATGTCATAATGAGGTCAAAATGAAGGTATCTGAAAAATAGAAACTTGTAAAATCAAAAAACCCTAATCCATTGATGCTGTACTAGTTGTGTAAGCATAAACTCCATTATAAAGTACCTACGCAAAAGTCTTGGTGAAAGTGATGAACAAGCAACATCAAGATATCTCTGACGTGAGGCTGATCAATCCAAACTTAATTACAATACCACCTATGGCACCAAAAACATCACACTGAGAGATGAACCATGTTGAGAAAGGCATGATCCTTGCCTTTTTTGCAATTTTTGAGAAATTTTCTACTGTTAGCCAGATAGTTAGCCACTCATGGTCCACTAGATGAATTTTCCTTGAGAGATCATCCCAACAGGGTGATATAGAGAACCTTCTCCGACCTGGTACACCACCCTTGCTTTCCCAGTGAGCAACGAGAGCACTAGTGTCAGGAGGAAAGGTATACCAAGAGTGGAATAAGGAGAGGCTATGCCGATACTTGTTCTCAATGTCTCAGTGTCTACTGTTAATTGGGCTCTAAAGGAAAGTGGTATCAAAAAGTTGTTAGCCAAAAAAACAGCAAAGCATTCATAAGAGCATGCTCAAAAAGGATTAGCTTAGGTACAAGGGCATTGAAATTGGACTGCCGAGGATTTTCAAAATGTTCTCACGAGTGATGCATGTTCAATAGAAAAAGGATAAAATCTTGGGCAAAAGCGTGTATTCAGAACTGCCGCTGAAAGATGGCATCCTGACTCTGTGAGGGGAGTAGGGAAGGGAAAGGGATTTCCTCTAATGGTCTGGGCATGCTTCTGGGGAAGAAGCCAATAAACCTTTGTACCTTTGGTAATGAAAAGAGTAGGCTGGTAGGTGTATTAGTGGCTCCTTGAGACCTGCCTCATTCCTGTACTCACATGTGTCCAAGACACTCTTGGTACTCCTCTCTTCCAGCAAGACAATTGCACAGTCCGTACTACTAGTCTAATGCTTGATTGGTTTGATGAGAATGGAATTCACCTGGCTGAACACCCCGCTTGCTCACCTGACCTGAACCCCATAGAACATGTCTGGGTTAAACTCAAAAAGCGACTTGAGGATCAATATAATGACACTGCTTCTATGCCTTAGAGGCCTGAGAAGGTGAAAAAGAAGCTTGACAAGGTGTTACCCTTAGTATGAGATACAATTCCTGCTGAGTTTTTTGAGCAACTGTAGAGGTCAATCCCTAACTGGGTTCAAGCTATAATAGTGGCAAAAGGCTGGTATACAAAATGCTAGTTATTTCTCTTTTTTTCTCTTTTCTACTAAGCTTTAAACTAGTCCTAGGATTTATTTTCTTTGGTCTACTGTCATTGTAAGCTTCTGTTGTTGAGTAATTTTGATTTCTCTGCTGCCTTTTACTGTGGTTGTTGTAGTTGAAATCTGCGATCACCAAGACTTTTGTGTAGGCACTTTAATAGAGGATTTGCTACGACGGTCGTCGCTAGAACTGTGCTTAAATAAAGGCAAAGTTCAGTGTGGCAGCACTGGACTTTTTTTCACCATTTTGCTAAGAAAAGTCAACTTTGCCAACAACCATACATCTAGAACCGCATTGCAGCCTAGCACACCTCTGGTACTCGTACTCTACCTTCCTTCCCCGCCCTCCAGCAAGGAATCCCCTTGCCGGCAGCATTGACCCTCCCACTACAACCAAGTATAACCACACCGGAAAGCAGACAGCAATCACTATGGATGCCAGACTCGAGCTCAGGCATTTCCTGTGTTGCTCCTGCTGCCTTTGTGGACAACATTTTCATTTTTCTGAGTTGATGATATGGTAAATCAAAGAAACAAGAAGGTCACTTATGTGTCAACAAACTGGTAAACAAAGGCTTTTACGACCATTGTATTCAAGAACTGTTCTTGAGACTGTGCATAGTTGAGCCACTCAACACTTACACAAATCCGGTATAGTTAGCGCCGTTACTCTGGCAAACAAGAGCAGTTGCACCAGTAACCGCCGTAGCAAAACCTGCCTAATAGAGTAAAATTAAATAGTTCAAAGAAGTTCAGATATCATAGCAATGAATATGGACGAGAGCCTATTGAATCCAACATTCCTATGCAACATAGGCCAACTAGTCGGCGTATATGCATGTCAGCAATTCGAGAAAGAGAAACGTTGAACCTCCACCCTTAGTGAAAAGCTATATGTGCGGGAGTTACTTATGTCCAACGATTGGCGGATTCATGAGGTCCTACAAATGCCAAGGAGTACATACCTACAGCCTCGGGTAGAAAAGATCGGGAAATGTGGAAATTAAAAGTCAGAAACACGGTTGCTCAATTGGCTCGAGCACAGTGAATGCTCCAATCAAACCCCTAGAAGCAGGATCCCCATTTCCCGATTTTTTTCTACCAGAGGCTGTACATTTAAGAGATTGGTTAGTGATATATAGAGGCTTAAGAGAAACGAGAAAGATGGCTACTGAACAGCAACTCTCCATATTTCTCGCAATTGTTGGCTATCAAAAAACAAATTGAGAGGTACAAGAACGGTGCCAAGTCCGTGGTTTTATGGTCACAAAGTAAGTTGTTTTCTACTATTAAAACAAGGAGTTATATTATTGTATATAGAAAGAAAATTGGTGGATAGTGAATAGAGTATTCAATACAATTTTGGAAGACCTAGTTAAATTTTCAAAGGAAAATATTGTTTCCCCAATTCCAATGAATATTCCATATGATATATGGAAAAAAGAAAGGAAACCTAGTAATAGCCGGTTACCCTCCTATTTCACTATCGCTGATAGTCGGCCGAAGCAAGTGTGACACCAAAGCAAGTGTGACACCACACTTTTTTGGTCATATTTTTGTGTGATATTTCATGATATACCCAGATAGAATTTCGCAAGATCCAAATTGAATATAGTATTGAGTTATGCATATTTCTGTTAGTAAATCTACCATATTTATTCTTGTATTCTGAATACGTATTCAGTTCAAGTTACTATCATACTATTACTATTAAATTATCTTTTGGTAGACAGTATCACCTATATTCCACCTCTATTTTGCAATTTACTTGTTGCCATTCCTACTCTAAAGGTTATTTTCTCTCACAGTTGTTGAATTATCTTACACTTTCTAATATCTAGAAGGTTTTCCAAATATGGATAATATTCAGCCATCAGATATCCTATTAGTAGCTAATGCTCAACGCTCCCAAGAACCGGAAATGAAGGATAGACCAAATCAAGAATTGGCATGGCTAGAGCAAAAGCCTGAAGAGAAGGCAAGTGTAGCGGCACAGCTGTTTAATGTAAAGGTAACAGGAATACGAATGCGCCAATTACGAAATCGGAAACAGTAGCAAAATCTAAATGGAAGCTCCAACCAACATGGTGGGAATAAAATCATATTGACACCAGCCCAAGAGAAAGCAGTTTTTAAGTTTTCTTATCAGCAATGGGAGATAGGACTGGCAGCAACACCATCCATCATTTTCACACCGATTTGCAATTTAGGTCAGCAGGAAAAACTTAATGTACCCTCCCGCGATTGGTTCCAAAGATGGTTAAAGCGAAATCCAAGCCTGCATACAATAAAGAGCAAGCCAATAGCACAGGTTAGAATAACGACACGAAAGGAGGCAGACTTGCATACCTTTTTTCAGAACTATCAAGAGACCTTGGAAAACTATGGAATTCGATGTGCAAAAAATATTTATAATATGAATGAATCTGGAATACAAATTGGCTCTCCAGCAGGAGAGACTGTGATTGTTCCTGCTGAGGTTAAGGAGATATACACTGCAAGTCCAGAGAATCGCCAATCTCTTACGATTATAGAGATAATTTGTGCTGATGGGAGTCCACCACCACCTCCAGTCATTATTTGTCCAGGCGAAAAGATTATGGAGAATTGGGTGCATAATAGCCTCACTGGTGCTGAGTTAATTGCTGTATCCCCTACAGGCTATACAAATGAGAAGATAGCACTGGCCTGGCTTGAGCATTTTATCAAGCATGTTGATGCCAGTCCTGACCAGTATTGAAGAGTTCTCCTTCTTGATGGTCACTCTACGCATTGCTAAAATGACTTTATTATCAAATGTCATGAGAATCATATCCTCTCTTTCGAATTTCCATCCCATCTCACACATGTCCTTCAACTGCTTGATGTTGGAGTATTACGTCCCTGGAAGTACTACCATAAGAAGGCTATATCTAATGCAATACATGTACTAGATGTTGATTATATTATTACCTCCTTCTTGCGGGATATAGAGACTATTCGTAGTAAAACCATTCAGGCCGTTACAATCAAGAATGCATTCAAAGATTCTAGTATGTTTCCAATTTCATATGCCTGAGCATTGAAGAAAATGCAACTATACAATCCAAAAACCAGTATTCATAAGTGAAACCAGGGAGAGATGTTTGAGACTTCAGTGACAGAGGACAGAGATCTGGATCTGTCTTTGCACACAACACATCTCGAAAGTCAACAGGGAATTAATGAATTGATAGACCAAGCAGCAGTGTTTAGTCCAAAAACCAAGCAGAGATTTGAGCAATGGGCTGAAGGAACTGAAGTGCTTCTTGCTAAGGCACAACTAGAACAGGAAATGTATCAAAACGTTCAGCAGAGAATCCAGGAGCATGCAGTTCGGAAAAGAACATCTCGAAGAGTTATTCAATTAGGTGGAGTGATAACTGTAGAGGCTGCGCGTCAAAGCAAAAGGGAAAAGGAGGAACGGGAGAAGGGAGCTGCTATCAAAAAGCCCAAGAAGAATATACAAATGGCAGTGAATAAGGCTAAGGCTGCTTTGAACCGTCATGGAATTACAGAATGTAAGATGGAGAAAGAACGTAAAAAGAAGTTCAAAACCTTGCAACACAAGGTATACAATTCCTCCAGAGTTGTTGCTCTTAATTCCCGATGCCGAAAAGAATCCTACCTCTGAGGATCTTGAATCGCTCCTACCTCCTCCTGATTTGTTGCAAGCTCTGTTTCTCATTGAACAGCCATCTGTTGGTTATGATATTCTAATAGTAAGTAGAACCTGATTATCAAAAATGAATATTTTAAATATAAACAGAAAGGTTAATACTAATACCCAATAGGAGGAAAATCATCACCTAGCAGAACAAGATTTGATTTGTCATTGCAGCAGTCTGGTTGTCAATAATTAATCAGATAGTGATTCTGATTTATCAACACTTTCACTAGATTCTATTATTGAAAATAAGGATTTTATTTGTATTAATTAAAATTTGGAAATTTTATACCAGTTATATGTAGTTATAAAATATCACACAAATAAAATAAATAAAAGCTGGTGTCACACTTGCTTCGGTGTCACACTTGCTTTGGCTGACTATGAGCGATAGTGAAATCGGAAGGTAACCAGCTAACGTCAGCCACCGTGTAGTGTCACAACACCTAGAAGTGACACAAGCCGGAACCTACCGAAATGTGGCATTACAGTGATCTATCACCCCCGCTTTTGAGTGGTGTAACCAATCCACATCACAACAAAAACAATGACACCGCCAAAGAAGACCGATTCAGACTATGAGGAACGCAATCAAAAGGCAATCCGGGCTATACGGGTCGGGGATGAGCCAAATGTTCCTGCTGCGAGCGAGGTCTTTGAGGTGAATCGACGAACCCTCTATCGGAGAATGGTTGGTAGCACTATGAGCCGAGTAGAGGCGCATGAAGAGCAGCAGCGTCTTACTCCAGCCGAGGAGAATGCTATAGGTAAATGGTGCTTTAGTCAGGATGATATCGGATTTCCACCAAGGCTTGACATAGTGAAGGATATGGCTTTGCATCTAGAAAAGAAGTGCATCGGTGTTCTACCCCCCCCTCTTGGCAAAAACTGGGTGTCACGATTCCTCAAGAGGCATCCAGGGTTAGCTCTGAAGCTGAGTACTCAACTTGAGCGTCAGCGTGCATATGCCAACGATCCCGATATCCTATGAGATTACTTTGCGAAGTTAGGAGGATTGATACGGCAGTATGGCCTAGGGCCAGCACAAATTTTCAACATGGACGAAAAAGGCTTTATGATAGGCTTAGCAGCAAAGGCGAAGGTGTTGTGTCGGAGAGGAAGGCACAACCCACGGGTGACCCATGATGGGAAACGAGAATTGGTAACTGTGATAGAAACAGTTGGGGCAGATGGGAGTGTACAGTCACCTTTTGTGATCAACAAGGGCGCAGGACACTATATGGGCTGGTATAAGAATTTAACTGAAAAGGAAAAGGCTTATAGGTTTGGCTACTCACCTAAGGGCTGGACTGACGATCAATTGGCACTAGAGTGGCTCCAGCAGGTTTTCCTTCCTGAGACACAGTTAAAATGTGGCGATCTCCCGCGCCTCCTAATATTTGATGGCCATGGATCACATATTACCTTTGAATTTGTATCTAGATGTTTTTCACACAATGTTTTGCTACTCTGCCTTCCAGCCCACTCTACCACCTGCTCCAGCCTCTTGATGTTGGACTATTTAGCCCGTACCAACACTTTTACGGTCTTGCAGTCGACAACTATATGCGCTCCGGTCAGAACATTGCCGGAATTAAAAAATCTATCTTCATACCTTTTTTAACCGAGCGCGGCAGGCAACCTTCTCCACTCACAATATCCGGCAATCCTTCTCCTCTACTGGTATCTATCCATTGAATGCCCGGCGAGTTCTCGGCAAGCTCGCCCCCAAGATCCCTAAAAGACGCGATATGCTTGGCATTATCAAATCACCAAGTGGAAGCCGGGAAATACGCCACCAGGTACTAGCTGCAGGGCACCTACTGGACAAGATTACTCTTGGCAATTCACATCCCACTATGGATCGAGTAAAAGGCATCATGAGCTCGCTGGGACACCAATTAGAGGAGGAGATAGCATCGAAGGAATTGTGGCGAGAGCTTAGTCAAAAGCTTCAAACCGGGGATAAACTCTATAATGAAACGGATCAGAGGAAACTGAGTGAAGCACGGGTTCTAGATGGGGAAGCACTCAGGAGGTTACGTGATGCACGTATTGAGAAAGATGAGAAGAAAAAAAAAACATGCTGGATAGCAAAAGGGAGCAGCATTCAGATTGGTACTGGATTGCGTGTTCGAAAAGGCCCACCCCCACCCAAGGTCAAGCGAAAACTACCCCTACCATCAACGGCCAATATTCCTGTTCTGGCTACACCAAAACGGCGTGGCCCTCAGGCAAATATCATCACCATTGCAGCAACTCCGCATGTTCTGGTGATTGATTCGGAAGGTGATTCTACTGATGATAGTGGGCCGGAGGATCTTAGTGATTCTGAGTGGTGTTCTACTATCGTTTTAGCACCACTACCTTCCTCTACACACCTCCCAATCCTCTCTCCTTCTACCCTACTCTTTCCACCACCCGCACTACGTATGAATCTACGTCCGCGCAAGTCTACTATTACATTCTAACCGATTTTCCAGTATGTAGTCCTACCCCCTCTCATGCCCACATACCGTTATATTATCTAACTAGCAGTTTCAAGTTTCTAGGCAATTCAGATCATCCTTTTCCAACATTTTATTTGTTTCTTGTATGGCTCTCTTCTCGTTTAAATTTTATTTCAATAGCATAAGAATTGCGTGGTTTGGAGGGGGGGGTCCTTCTCTGGGGTTGCCGTTTATGGTGTAATCTGAGACTGTGTCATATCACGGTGTTGTGTCACTTCCCGGTGGGTGACGTTATTACCCATATTTTAAATATGTACTTGTGCTAAAATTGTAGCTCACCCGCCACACCACCTGGTTGCTCGCTGCTCCCAAACCTTGGGCACCCCAGAGCTGTGCCCACTAGCTCAACAATAATTTCATGCTCATCTATAATATTCCTTTTTTATATACTCCATAATAATACCCACTAAATAATCAGTCTGAATGGCATAGCAAATGTACCATATTGAAGTTTAATATCTATTTGATAATACTCAGATAATGTCTATTGAGACAACTCATTGAACTATAAACTAATATCATAATGTAACTATATAATTATGGTTTGCTATTGATTGCAAATTAGATGCCATAACTTCTATTATTAGTTCAACCATAATAGGCCTACTGTGAATAACTTTCTATTGTAATAGGTGATAGTTAAATCTTCTATAAATTGTTAATTATTGCCATCTTTGTAGAATCTAATTTCTAATCACAGACTCCAAAGTCCTACATATGCAACAGATAAACAGATGTTGCAACAAGTGAATACCTCAACCTGGAAGGAGCCTTATAAGGCCTTAGAGTTTAGAATCAAAAACACAATTGAGCTATTGACAGCCCATGGTGAGGAGTTTCCAAATCTGGCAGCAGCAGCAGGTTTAATCTCTCACCCTAACACTTGAGAGCACAATAGAATGATCAGGCATCCAAGATAGTACGACTAGCAGCAAATTAGAACCTTGAGGAAAAGCAAGAACTTGCAGGTTGCCAATACCTAGATTGAATGAGCACTCTTGCAAAATCAGCTCTTTTACAGATGGTTGCTGGATGTGCTAATGCAATTCTCCGTCATGCAAACTTGGATCCCATACCCCTTCTACCAGTAGTTGCAGACCACTGGGCATGCAGATCTTTGCAGCGACGTCCTTAGAAACATGTTCAAAAGCAACAGAGTATTAATATTATTTGTAAAACTGCACATGATGAAGAGACAATTGCATACAGGTTCAAACAGTATAATAAGGTCTGTAAGGAATACAAGATTGAGTATCCTAACTACTACAGCTTCGATAAGAGTGGATTCTATATTGAAATTGGTAGGGATTAGGAGATTGTCATGAGAGATTCAAACCGGCAAACATATTTTGGTTGCTCTACTAGCTATGAGCTGGTTACTATTTGCGAGACCATTACCACTGATTGTACTGCATTACCACCAATGATAATTGTACCAAGAATAATTCATCAAGAATATTGTTACACAGAGACCAACATTTCGTATAACTACACTATTGCCGTATCAGATACAGGATTTACAATTATTCATTTCACTATCAAATTTCTTTGATATTTTGAATGATTGTCAGCATCAAAGCAAAATGGCAAATACCGCTTGCTCCTTCTTGATGGATATGGGTCTCACTGTACACGTGAATTCATTGACTACTATGATAATTTCCCAATTATTCCTTTGTGCTTACCTCCTTATACGAGTCATATACTTCAACCTCTTGATGTGGTAGTGTTCCAGCACTCTAAGCAATACAATACGGGAGCTATTGAGGCTGCCACATGATCTGGATGTGCTGAATTTGATAAAGTTGAATTCCTGACAGCCATTAACTAGATTTCCCAACAAACCTTTAAAGAATCAACTATCTGTTCTGTATTTAAAACCTCTGGTCATTTACCTTACAATCCTGATTTTGTAATTAACAAGCTTGGTAAACCCCAAGACACCTCCCTGCTATTGACTACATCCAGTTCTTTCCCTCCTATGTCTCCTCAACCTTTATTGTCAGTTTCCACTCACAAGTAACAAGAAACACATCTTCTTAATGCTGCAATTAATTTATCACCAAGATTTCAGTAATAACGAAAAGCTTTAGTTAAATAGAGCATGGTACAAGAAATCTCAGGATAGTAAGCTGTGGAGGATTTAGCAAATACTACGGCAGCAGAGAAAGCACGTGCAGCAAGAAAAAGATCTTATAGTATTTGTAACTAGTATTACAATAGTTAAGGGAGACAAAGTTAATAAAACTAGCAGAGCTAGTATAGGGTTAGTTTATTTTATAATTGGTTTCAAGTATTGTTTAATCCTAAGTTTATTTTATGTGGGGTGTCATGTATCAGGGTGATACCCGATGTAGTTTATATTAGGTTTCAAGTATCTGTTGATAGTAGAAATGTTGTCTGTTATAATTCAAGAGATGGTTAAGCTATTTGATTATATGTTTTATTTATAATACTTTGGATTAGCCAGCAAGTCTATTTAAAGACTGCTATCCTCCAGGATTTAGAGGAAGTAGATTTCGATAGATAGAGTTTTCAATAGACTTAGTTGAGTAGTTACTTCTTTTCAGTTTGCACAAAACTATAGCATGTAAGTCTAGGACTTAATGAGGCTAGTGATATAGTAATTGTCAGATGTTTATCAATCTTTTGAGATCTCTGGTAACTACTACTTACTTCAAGTCCCAAGAGTTTGGGATCAGAGTTAGTTGTCTTTATACCCATATAGAGAGGCATTCCTTTTAGTGCCTGATACACTTAGGGAGGTATTACATTTTTTTAAATTCAACAAATGTTGAGTTAAGACTAGGCAGAGGTTAGGAAACCTCAGGCTTGGGACCAGGTCACCCAGAATAGGTGACAGGCTACAGACAACCTCCAGTAAGGAAATCCTATGATAGGAGCTTACTAGAAACATAGGCAGTCAGAGCAACCAAGGTGATTCATCCAAGGCATCCAGCTTCTCATTGGACAAAGTAGGACATCAGTTATCCTGAGACTTAGCAAAGCAAGTTCTAGCGCAATCTTCAAATAAACTAGCTACAGAAGAGGTGAGAACTCCTGCAGAGTTTTTAGGCACACCAAAAGGATTGTAAGGGAAACAACTTTAGAGTAACCCAAATGACAATCCTAGAAGCTCAGAGAGGGAAGAGAGCTCCGATAGCTCCAGCAATTCTGACAATCTGTGGAACTCAGCAGCTAATAATGCGGCAATATCTAAAGGGCTATCGTGAGTAACTAAGGTAAAGCTTAGGATCAAAGTCCCTACAGCAAAGAGGTTGAGCAGTGAAGGAGAAGACGTTATACAAGAAGAATTCGATCATTGGTACCAGTAAGTCCAGTAATACCTATTGCTATATGGAATCAACTCTAAGCCAGATGGAGCAGGAAACAATTGGATACTGTATACAGAAGGTGAAGCTCAGGAAGTGGGATTTCAGGTGGCAGAAAACTATAGTGAAGACTTGACCAGAGATCGGCTGATTGACTGGTTAAGATAACAATTCAAATCATCCAAATTGAAATGGAATCCTATTATGTTTCTACTATTACTACTGACTTGATAATGGTTATCACTAAATTCGGTTTATACCTGAGAAGCACTACTATTTGGTTGTTCTATCCTACTTGGTTATAACTTCCTAACTGGCTATTTTCTCCTTGTTTCACTTATCACTACCCCACCATACTTCTACACATTTGGGTATCACTATCCTCCTGCTATACCCACTGGATTTGTATAGTATTATTAATCTTTTGTTCCTTTTTATTTGGATTCCATTTCATATTTTGTTACCTCCATCCTGTTGCTTTTAACCCTCTGTTTTCGCAATATGGTTACCTTGTTATGCTGCCTCTGTTAGCATGTTTGTTGGACAGGATATTGGCGCTTTTGTTTAGTTTCCCTAGCTACAATCTTTTGTATTTAAAAAGCCTACAATCCCTTAAGGATTCGGACCCTCAAGCCTTATAGGACTATCATCATTAATACTACAAGTTGAATGGTAACTCTATTAGTTCTATACCTTTTTCATTGTCTATTGAGGACCTATCCATCAACTATTCTCCCCTTATCCTAATAGTATCTTGAAAGTCCCTTGGGGATTCTCGAGATACTTGGGAGTAGGTTATATTTTTTGATTTAGACTCAAGTATACCTTTGATCTTTGGCAGAGAACTGATCACCTTCGCCTACCTTAACCCTGCAGTATTAGTACACCTCCCAGTTTCCAAGAAGGCCTTGAGCGGACTCCTGGCGAGACCAGCCCACCCTAGCTAGCAACTATTATCCTTCCAAGAGATAACAGAAGGTACTTCACTAGAGGATCGCTAGCATCCTCCTGAAGACCCCAAAGTCAAGCGCCAGGACACGCACCTGCTCCACCATCTGAGGATTCAGAACCATCTTCAGTAGATGACAGCAGTAGTGAAGAAGAGGATTAAGACCAAGCTCAACCTTCACACCAAGTCCAAGACCTTGTCCAAGTATAAGAACAAGTCCACAAAGAGCTCCACCAAGAAGAGAAATCCAAGAAAAATCTACACTCTGAATCAGATTCAGATTCCGGTCCATAGGACCCTCCAGGACCAGCACTACCTGCTCGCCACCTAGACTACCAAGTCTACCAACAGAACTAAGAGAACCAAGCCCTGAACCTGACAATTTACCAAGTCCACCAAGACCACCTAGTCCACCAAGTCCACTAAGTAATCCAAGCCCTGCACCCATTACCATGTTAGTCCGTCCAGTGGGAAATAATTGCCCTAAATGGCCTGCACTATTAACATTAACCGGAGAAGGAAAAGACCAAGACCCATTGATAATCAACTAATGTTTCAATACCGTCCATCGATACATCGCCAGCTTTGTCATAAGTGACGATGCCTCTGAAGTCCTGTAATATTTAGGAGCCTATTGTACAGAGAAAGCATCATCAAATTCACCTAGTATGAAGCTTCCCAAGGAGACCACACAGTTGCTGGACTGAAACAGAAATTCGAGGCCTACTTTCTTCCTTCTACATCTACAGGGACCATCTATGAACTGTGGCTACAAGTCAAGCAAACTACCAGCCGATAAATATCACAGATTACCAATACTGTAATCAGACTTGAAACCTTGAGAGAGAGTCTCCAGCCTGAAACAATTTCAGACTATTCAGTGAAGCAGAAACTTTTAGATACCATGGATATCAAGCTCAAGCAAGAAGTAAAGCTACATATCGCTTCAGACACCTCCTTTGACTAGCTAGTGGAGATAGCGGAAAAGCGTGATGCAATTGCCCACTCTACAGGACTCTATAGAAATCGTCAAGGAAATGCAACTTCTAATGCAGTTTCCCAACTAGTACCCAAGCGCCCCTAGAACAGCACCTAGCGAAATCAACCATGGTCCTTCAACAATACCTCTCAGTATCCAAGAGTTTCCCAGGCTGATAAGATCGGCGTAGGAGAGACAATAACCATTACTATTGTGGAAAATATGGACAGTAGCCTGAGAACTGCTTTGAGAGGAAGAAGCATAGGAGCACCCAGGAGTGAGGAAATAGAGGCCCTGGCAGATCCAGGAGACCCTAGAATGTTAGGAGCACATACCACACCCAGGAAGATGATCCCCATGCAAAGAAATCAGTCACAGTTACCACAAACTATGCAGGCCCTAGTAGAACTCAATCTCAAGCCCTCAAAGTATGCATCACAGTTAATAACTACATAGCAAAGACATTATTCGATACAGGGACCACAGGAGACACCGTGATATCAGGAAAGTTTGTCACTACCCACCAAATCGCTACCAGTTACCTCGTGACTCCTAACAACCTGAAGATGGCAGTTAAAGGATCACGTACAGTAAACAACCATTTGGCAAAGCCTGTCATACAGATTGACAAGGAAAGTGGCGATATCTTCGAAGCCCTAGTCTGTTTCCTAGGCAACTATGATATCTTCCTAGGAATGCCTTACCTTACTGCACACAATGCTGTAATACAATGCGAAAAATCTATAATCACCTCTCGCGACAAAGGAATTACATTGACCTGCAAGACTGTAACTCGTGCATAATTTTCAGCCATGAATGAAGCAGATGCCACAGATTCAATACCTAGTTTCCTACAGTATTCTTTGACAAGATGATGGCGGAATTAGCACCCTTGATAGATGTAAATTACCACATTCAGCTCAAAGATAGAATTTTGGACCATAACACAAGATTCATTACATCCCCTGATAAGATCATGCCAGCATACAAAGTATTACATCAGTAAGAAAAAATCCTAAATTGGACACAAGACGCCCACATCTGGATGGAATCATTCCGCTTTTTCGTTTTGTGCATCCCTGTCTTCTGGGAGCTGGCCTTTCAATTCCTTTACGTCTTTTGTGTTCCACTGTTATTATTCTATCCTTGCCAAACCAGCCCCTCTGACGTGAAGATATTTAGTCCTAACAGTCTCTAAACTAGCACTTCACATCTCCTTTCTATCCAGCATGCCAGTGAGCCGATCAACCTCCTTCCCTGACAAAGCCTCCCCTATCTATCACCCATGCGAACCAAATTTGTCAGTAGGCATCCAGTATTTACAAGATTTTTGAAAGTTGATTAGAGGAATTAGTGTGGGATCCGCACATTGTCCTGTGCTCTTATGTAGACCCCCGCCGTCCTTATCACCTGAGTTCTTTTTTCAACAGTATTCCTCAATTCTGTCTGCTTTTCTGAAAGGCTACCGAAAGGAAAGAATTTAGATGAAATGTAGACTGGAGGTCGGCATATAACTACTGGACGATTCGCAGATGCTCCTCACAAGTAACTTGAGGGAATAGATACAAGATCTAGCACCTTGGGATGCTACCAATCAAATTCAGGTTACACACAGATTTTCTGGACTTTTTAGGGGTTGGCCCACTACCAGATTGTTCAGAGACTTACTGAGTTGGATTTACAGAACCAGAGCTAGACTCATGTATGTCTTTATTTAGTCTTTTATTTTAGTAAAAAAGTGTGAATGTAGAATAGTTCAATATATTCCGTTAAACCTGCACAGATCAATTTGATGATTTACTATCCATTTTCTTTCCCCGATGGAAACCACATGAGCTTGCCCAATTACAGTCCCTATATCGACTATCCATATATCTCGACCGGCAGACCGCTTACACCCTCGTATATGTCCGCTTTTGACATGAAATCTCCCACTATTCATCTGATCAAGCAATTGAACCAATCCCAGCCGACTGACACCTTAGGCTTCGCTTCGGATGTTTCTTATCTCAAAAAGTCCTAATAATTGTACCACTGACCTCCCACACGGATCCCGACAATTGTCCTCTATGCTAACCTGGATCTATACCTAATTATTCCTGGAGCCTGCATGCCTGAAGGCCTTAGCACCAGTACAGTGGACCCAATGAATCCGAAATACAATGGGTTCTTGAAAGTCCGCGTCTGGAATCTTAGGCAGAGTAAAGCGCTTTAGCGAAAGTAATCCTAGTTCTGCGGACTGGGTAGGTAGCTGCCATTGATCCGCGACAGGCTGCTTGACATTGTACACCTTCTCCTCAATCATGGCGAAATAAAGGATTCCAAGGACTCGGCAAAACTCAATAATTGTATTCGTGTCCCTTGTGCAGCCTCTCAGAACTTGCTGAGGTATGCTGCAGCTCGTGGAAGCCAACAGCTCTGTTGTGACATTTCCTATCATAATCTCATTGCTGGCCTTCGAATGTCCTTCTAGTGTCTGCAATCTCATTCCCAAGGCATCCTGGTGGCCATATTACGACAAGATCTGCTGGTGTACTGCTTCACTTTTGTTATACCTCCGGTAGCCTTCTTTAATGTATTCTTTGTATGCCAGCTCACAGACATCAGTCGAATACATCAAAATGGACCCAAAAAGCCAGACATGGGACTACAAATGAGTCAGGTAGTGCATCATGATGAAGTTGAATTGATTCTGCTGCAGCATCAATTACGCCACCTGATTCATCTGTAAAGACCTTCCTACGATTACAAGTCGGAGCTATTTTGCAGTGGAGATACTGGTGGCTACCTTGGCCTGCTGATCTTGTGTCTGTTTCTTTTGCTCTTGATCCTGATGGTTTGCCTGGGCACTGGTAACTTTCAAGGTCTGAAACTCAAGAAATATGTCTTTCGTAAGATGAAATGTTCGCATATGCTTACCTATGTAGGAGAGTGTGTCTTGTATATGACTGCGATACTGGGCTATTAGACTAAAATTGCTTAGCGCGTTAAAACATTTGTGATGCGTGTCTGAATGAGAGTTGTAGCTAACTGTCAGGATTGTGAAGTGTGGTCACTAAGACTGCAGAAATACATTAGCCGAAGTTGCACATCTCCTTTCCCTACTATTGTGCGACTTCACAGTAGGCTTGTTTTAGTATGCTAAATCCGGGATCCAGGGGTAGTGCCTTGCAGGCAAGGTCGAATGCCTGCTGCCATTTATGCTTTTTCAGGAATCCTTCTACCTATTCAATCATATGCCTAAATAGACTAAAGTAGATGTTATACAAGGTATCAGGCTTAAGAAGGTCTGCAGAGTCTACACGATGGAGGCCGGAGAATATGTTGCAGCCCATGTTTACCCCAATCCGGGGAAAGTATTTTGAGAGGTTGTTGATGGTCTGGTAATCCCAGTAGTCTAGATAGGCTAGTGGAGGAGAACGAACAAACGAACGAACGGGTTCCGTGAGTACCTACGAACGCACAACAACACACATGCAACAGGTGCGTGGCAACGGCCACCTGAGTTACCCTACCGCATTCGATTTTTTCCTTAGCTTTAGTTTTTCACTCACTAGGAGCTTTTTTCTTTTCATATACATAGTATCGTTATATTTCAAACATATCTTTCTCGATCCACCCCATGACAACTGGGTCCGTGCATCGATTTTTACGACCTCCATCAGGTTATGAGCCTGGACGGATGCCTATAGGACCTATTTTCATCAGATTTATCCACCTTCCTCCTCCTACACCACTTTTTTCGACCAGCTCGACGTGTTTGCCAATGGTGGAGAGTTTTTCACACAGAGGTGTGATGAGTGAACATACTGGTTTACCATTAGGTGTCACAGGTGCGATGATAGAGAAGCTGGATGGGACATATCAACGGATTTGGTCTCTGCGGATGAGTAATTGTCTCCAGCGAGATGGACTATGAGTTCTTACTACTGGATTGGAGACAATTCTGCCAACGCCAGCAGCCGACGATGACAACTATACGAAGCCCTCGGAAGTGTACCTGACCCAACGTCGGAGGATCCAGAAGGCTATAGGGATACTACCCCTTGGAATGACGGATGCTATCACTGTCAACTATTATGGTACTGAATACAAGACTCCAAAGACGATTTGGGACAATGTGCCTTAGACCTACGAAATTATCACCAATTATGACGCCAATCACCTTCAAATTGAACTCTACGAATATCGCTTAGAGGATTCTGGAACCGTGCTTGCCTACATCAAAACTTTAAGGCAATCCATGACAAACTTGTCATCTGCGGACAGAAACCAACCGATGTGCAACTGATCTTTCACGTGTTTAATGGTCTACCCAGGAGTACAGAATGGAAGAGATCGACCATGATTACCAAGGATGCTCTCCCTTCCACTACCACCCATCAAGGCTATATCAAGTTACAAACACTATTGATAGCGTACAAAGCGGAACTCAAGCGTGAGAAGTCTATCGAACCAGGACAGGCACTGTTGCCGTCAGGCAAAAGGTGGAAGAAGAATAGTAGCGGTGCAGTTGCTGGTAAACAGGGAGAGAGAGTTACAGACACCTCTACTTCCAAGAAGTTTACTGGTAACTGCCACAAGTATGGCAAGAAGGGCTACCGTGCGCAGGACGGTTGGTCGAAGACAGGTGGACCAGAGAAGAAGGATTCTGGACACGTGTCTGGAGGGACTCCGAAGTGGTGAGGTGTAAATATTCAGAGTGCACACATGATGGCAGAGGACCTGTGGATGACAGAAGATATCCTCGACAGGCACCAGGTCGTAGAGGTGAATGAGGCAAGGAGCACGGAATCATCGGAGGTGCCTATGGAGTGGGTGCTAGACTCAGGATGTACCAATCACATCACCAGCCACCGCAGCGCATTCATGGTCGACAAATTTACCAGTCTACCAGAGGACAAACGTCAGATCTGTACCGCTACAGGAGAACTTGTATCCGCTGCCGGTATTGGGACCGTCATGATCCCTATCTGGATGCCCAGCAAGTGCAATCCAATGTTACAATTGCGTGATGTCTTGTACATCCCAGAGGCGGGGAGTACGAATCTTATCTCTGTCAATCAGCTTGTAGCAAATGGAATGAATGTTAATTTCTGTGAAGACGGTGCAGAGATATATCGCGAAGGACTTCTGGTAGCAGTAGCTACTAAGAACAATCGCATGTACACACTCGTCAGCAAGCCAATCACTATCGAAACCGTATACCTCACTGTCAAAGATGACAATACTCAACTTACACTTTGGCAAAAGTGTCACGGACACCTATATGCAGAAGTAGTTCTGAAATTGAGCAACAAACAGCTGCTACTGGGCATGCCTATCCTACAAACTACCAGCGGGCACTACCACTGTATCTCCTGTCTCGAAGGGAAGATGACGAGATTACCATTTAGGGACGCATAACAACGTAACACACAACCGCTACAGCTAGTCCACTCCAATATCTGCCGGCCTATGATGCAGAAGCCTATTGGTGGGAGCTCTTACTTCATGCTCCTCATAGACGATTTTACGAAGTTTACAGCTGTGTATTTCCTGAAGAAGAAGAGCGAGGCGGCCTAGTGTTTTAAGCACTATAGGGCACATGTGGAGAATGTGCACATGGAGAAGCATCAGCAAAAGTCAGCTTTTTCCCCCTATCCCTCATGAGGCCTGTGAGGGATAGGGGGCCAAATTATAAAACTCAAGTTGTTGTATCTTGTATCCATGACCCCACAACTACTGATAGCTCCGGCGTTTGGCGGTATTTTCTTTTTACCCAATCTTTTCATTGCCATCCGGCTTACTCAGGACGTTGTCCGTCCCTTTCGAGCTGTTGCACGGTCCAATCATCCTTTGACTCATCCATCCTTGTTTATCCGGTCCTACTTCCCTCCCCCTGGATTGTTCCGTTATGGACACTAGCCACACAACTCAATCATGCTTCCCTACGGCCTAAATGCGCTCCCCCTAGCGTTGATTCACACATCCCTATTACGCCCAGCTATACACAAACCCTTTGTGCCTTTGAACGTCCCAAACTCACCTCCTCTTGTTGTCTTCTTGCTCCTCACTACCCTCGCGTATTTCTCCCCTTCCCTTCACCATTACACCTAGACCTAATTCCACACCACCACTTCTCCTCGCGTATTCAATACTTACCTGGACGATTCTCGTCCTTTTCCCGCTGTCGCTCGTCTCTTCATCTATGATGCTTGCTGTCGCGTCTATCCCTCCACTTCTCAACTCTGCCCTATGACTGCACGACCCACAGTATTATGATAACAATATCCGGTTCCTAAATTTCTTTCTTTGTCGCAGCACCATTGCCTCGTCGCATTCCCTCACGCTCTCGCCGTACTCGTGCTTTCTTCACGGCTCTTAGGGGCCTTTGCCCGGCTCTACGTGACCTTCACTGAGCTTTAGTTTTTCCAATTGAGTTGTAGTCTAACTTAAAGTAGTATATTATAAATCAATAAATATTTTCAATTATTTCTTTATTTTATTTTAATACTACATTTATTCCGAATAGGACGTTATTCGTCCTCAACCCAACCCGCCTCTAGAGCCTCAACCTCATCCCCATCTTCAGGATCTGAATTATTGTCCTCCACCTCGCTTTCCTCATCCCCTGAAATCTCCAACTTCATATATGCCGCGGCTTCCTTATCCTCAAATGGGGCGCGAGACTCCTGATCCTGAACAAACCCACTATCCCGCAGCATCCTCTTGATGGGCCTTTTGTGTCTTCCACGAGTTTCCTTCTCACCTCTGGGGGCAGCCCTGGCCAGGTTGCACGCTGTCGGAGATAAACATTTAAATTTTCTCGGTGAGTACGATAACCTTTAGAACGTCTTATTTGGACCTTCAAAGGTTATAACTAACTCTGTGCTGTTGAGGCTGAGAAATCTGGGGGCTGAACAAATGATCCGGAACTCCAAGCTTTCAAAGCATGATACATACAGGCCGTTGTAAGGCATATTAGGACTTCGTTAGTATGATTAAGAAATGTTTTATCGGTCCTCCCACACATTCTCCTACCCCGGTACCACTTATAAAACAATAGTTTTGCTATCTCCGACGCAGCAAACTGGAAACCACATTCCTGCCTTGGTAAGCCTTTTCGCGTCTCATTCGGGACGATCAGTGTACTACTGACCTCGTGTTTACTTGGATAGCATGTGAACCGGTTATTTTCCAGCAAATAGGTAACCCGCGCCTTTATTTCGGTCTGTGTTTTATGCGCGAAGTCATAAAGGTCCACAACCGTGTTTTTGGACTCTGAAACTAAGTGTGACCTGACACTGGACTGCCTCAATTTCAACTAAATGTATCTAATTAGCCGTTCACTGTCCCAAAGGGGACGTTCAGGGATATTCCAAAGACTTACAAAAGTTATTTCCGACTTCCCGATCTCCCTGTCTCTCCAACCCAAATTGGTAGCTGCCTTTACCCAATAGCTTTTGAGAAGCGTATCGTTTTCGGCCGGCTTTACGAAGGGATAAACAAACCATGTCTGGTACCGTACCATATTATCTGCGTTCTCAAAGATTATCCTCTCCTCCCCATGCAAGGTATTGCTTTTTGATGATACGGTTACCGGGACTGCAATATCAGACGCCGGAAAGTCCAGATTACCCATACGACGCTCCGAATAGGATGGCACTATTCCTTCCTCTACAGCATCAAAGGGTGAAAGGTGTGACCAATCTACTCTGGGATGGCCTGAATGCAATTGTGCTGCCTGCTGCAATGACGAAAGCCCTTGTGAAGGGCGATGCAGAGCCGGTGATAGGGAGTCCTCAGTGCTCTTCCTTATTAGCATGCAATTTTAAAAGTTATCGGATTCACTCACAAATCTCAACCGGCTCCTTATCCTCCGTGGCTGTTCCTGCACTAGTGGTTCTGCTGGACGTTTTTCGAGCCTTCTGGGACGAATAGGAACATCATCCTCGTCAACTTCCGTAAGCTCCTCTTCCTCAACAAATGAATTAACAGGTCGTTGTCTATCATGTGCTGGCGTGCCACTCTCTACAAAGGATACAGAAGATCCTGATGATGATGGCTGAGCTCAGGGGACTACTGGTACCATAGTTAAGTGTTATATTAAAGGTTTCGGGTGAGCTCATTTTGGCCTCTGAATGGCAGAACTCACCTCTGCTTGTATTTCCTGTCATAATTTTATGTATATGAAATATTTAAAGTGTGTGGAGGAATTGGATTGATGCGTGAAAGGTCTCCAAGTGATGAATGAACTCACAGCGTCCCCCAGGGACGAAGGAGCTATATGCGTGAGCACAGATTTGGCTTGGCCCCAAGGTCTGTGTAAATCATTGGCATGTACTCTTCCCAGGCAAGAAGTATCCGAACATTTGGGGGCGAAACAGGGATTATTCAAGGATTATTCAAGGATTATTCAGGGATTATTCAGGGATATTTCAGGGATATTTCAGAGGTGAGACCTATCTTTGAGGCCTGTGTACACAGTTTACAGGGACAATTTTGGTGAGAATTGCCCGAAAATCGTGTTTAATCACCTCAAATTTCGGATACTTCTTGCCTGTGACGTGTACCCAGTCCACGCTATAGCCTTTTGGCCGCCGAACGTCTCAATTACTACATGCACGGATGGCTCCAGGCCAGATAGAAAATATCTATTCGGGATTGCTGGAACAGGATTTTATATGCCTGGTCACTTGGTTGAACGAGCATAACTTATGATTTCCAACAGACTAGATTATACATACTAGGACGAGATCAAGAAGAAAGGGGACGTTTAGCGTTTCAGAAAACCTTTATATCTCACCGGCTAAATTCAAAAAAAAAAACCATTAAGAACACTAAAACCAAGGACTGCAGTATAGGATCTAGAGAAGCTGTAAAACAGCGTGGACAGGATTAAGAAAATGATTCGCAGATAGAAGCAAAAAAGCAAAAAAAGATAAGAAAGCCCCATGAAATCAAGGAAAACACATATGAAGGCTCTAATAAGACGTAGCCCGGCACAAACAAATAAGCTCTAGAAAACCGTCACCAAATGGATGCAAGTTGGAGCAAAAGTAGGAAAGTCCATGAAACAAAAAACACCAGAAGGCCCACAGAAGACGTACCCTGGCACAAATAAATAAGCTCCAGAAAACAAGCGCCGGTGAGATACAGCTTGGAGCGGGAGTAAAAAGGTTTATAGAACAAATGAACCGCGATCCGAAGGTCCAAAGAAGACGCAGCCAGGTACAAATTAGCCCAGGAGACCCCCCAAGTAGCCGATTGAAATGAAAACAAAACCAAAGAAACCCAGTAAAACAAAGAAACCCAACAGAAAACCCATGAAGACCCAGCGCGTCCTAATTACCCCCATCCCCGTCTCCGTCTCCATCGCCATCGCCATCGCCATCGCCACCCAGAGGTGGTGCCTCGCACCCGGCAGGTGGAACGCCCGGAGGCAGAGCCACATTTGGGACATCTTTTCAAGCGTAATTGTTCATATAACCTGCTCCCTGCTTAACACGAGCGCGAGAGATGAGTTCCCGGGAGTGCCCCTAAAACGTAATGACCTTGCAATCATTGCTCAGAATCCTCCTCTGCCAGCCAGCATGAGACCTGGGAAAGGCCTTTCTGCGCTTTGCGCGGCGCCCAACGTCCTCCTCAACATCAGAGTCGGAATCAGGCTCAGTGTAGAATTCAGCGATGTCGAATTGGCCAGGGTCGAGATAGCGCTGATTGCCCCCATCAAGAGGTGTATTGGGACGAACAGCGTCGCCACCGTCGGCAAGAAGAGCAGGATAGCGGTGAAGGGAGCAAGAAACTGTGAGGGTGGTGCACCGGGAGAGACGAAGCCAGGCATTAACTTGATCGTCGTCGAACAATTCGATTTGGTCGACAGCATCGCGGGTGAGATTCATCACTTGAATGTCACGAAGAATCCCAATGAACTCTCTGGGGTGCTCCTGATTATCCAGGTACCGACAGGCAGCTTCGCTGAGCTCCTGCAATGTGTAGTACCGGAGGATCGCCAGCCAAGTCTTGTTTGCCGTATTGCCACCGTTCACAACCCAGGGCAGCTGGCGTGCCTGCGCATCAAGGGGACCTGACATCTCAATGAATATTATGCGCACTGGTCACTCTTCGTGAAGAGTGCCTTCGGGACGAGCAACATCCCTTCTACCCCCCGATCAGGAACCTGAAGCACCGCCGGCGCCCTCATCCTCATCGCCGTATTCATTATCGGAATTGAGTCTGGCATTCCTGCAAGACTCGGCTGCCTTCTTCAGTACGTCAGTGATGAGGGTATCCAGGGCGACGTAGAATGCCTGACATGGGCCGTTCTGAGGTGAATTGAATTTGGCTTAAAAGCCTTGGAGGGTAGTGTGGGCAACGACCTCAGTTCTGACTTGACCCCAGAGGATATCGCCGGCCTGTCTACGGCTGGTGATACCCTTCTCCTGGACCTTCCCCAGAAAGAACATCCGAAGGGCACGGTATCGCCTCCCAGCGAAAGTGCCTCCAGCACCATTGAGATTGAGCTCAGTACGGAACTCGGCTGTAGTGGGACGTGGCATGCTAGCAACCAATCAGATTCTCCGTAAAAAGGAGCAAATGAGACGCATAGAGGACTAACCTTAATTAAGAAAGGATGTTCTTGGCGTGCAGAAGAGGACGGAAAATTGCACGAGATCTAGCGAATAGGCATGAGTTATTAATCTATCTTGGGAAAGGTTCCAATAAGACGCGCAGGGGACTAACTTTAAGAAGATTTGCAGCCGAAAATGGGGAGCTACTAATCTATCTCGAGAGTAGCGATTAGTTATTGTTTCCCATTAAGAAAAGACGGAGAGTAGCCCATACGAGCCATGCACAGGATCAACAAGGCCTTCACCCGTCACCGAAGGAATGGGTGAAGGCCAGGCTTCAAAGGTTTGTGTTTGTTTGTTCTTGGGGGATGAGGAAGGAAAGGAAAGAGTCAAGGGAGATGAATCGGGTAATAAACTTACCTTTATGGTGTCGAAAATGGTTGTTTCTACCGTTACTGGATATTTCGCGGGAACAAGCGTGGGTTTAAAAAAGATGCCTGGGATGACAAAGCTACACTAGAAAAGCTACCTGGAGAAGTGACTGAGGGCTTCAATGGTAAGTGATTCTGTGCACAACGATCAGTATACGGTAGCTAATAAAAGGCCTCAGCCCGGCTCATTTTAGACAATAGGAATGATGTATGAGACTTACTGTGGGTTGGCGTGAAGTGTGAGTGAGACTTTAAGATCGCGCAAAAGAATTTCAGTACCGGCAGTATAAGATGTTGTTGTAAAGACAAAAGTCGCAGTTAGAGGCTCGAAAAGGACGTTTAGAGGCTGCTAGAGGATTTGGTGAATGAAGAAGAAGAAAGAGAAAGGGCAGGGTAGAGCGGGTCTATATAACAAGGAAGAATGTACTATTCAAGGTGTTTGTCACTATATCAAGAGTTCTAGTGATTCAGACAAGATTGAAAGAGACCGTTGAACGTCACATCTTGAATGTTGAACGTTCTTCTGAGCCTGTACAAAATAGTACAGGCGTACAGTTACAATAAGGTTACAAAGTAAGCTTGTACACTTGAAAGGTAAGTCGAACAAATATGAACAAGCTTTTCAAGAGAGGATTGAGGTACGACGATGTGATTGGTGGGCTGGGGACTACCCCTGCTGTCTTGGTATAGGTTCGGATAAGGGAAATTCACGTATAGGCACTTGACATGATGTTTAGCATTTTCAAAGTCTGCAATGAGCCAGACAACGTTCAGGATCTCAAAGATAAATTCTCATTGTTTGTGCTACGATAAATATAGAAAATCAAGCGGAGATGTTCTCAGGATATAAAGCACTGGGCCTAGTTCGGGTTAGGTTGTGGGGAGGGAGTTTAGGGCCAAAAAACGGATACGATCAGTGTGCCCTCATTACAATTTTGCTCAGGGGTAGGTGAGAAAAAACACAGCAGCGCCCACAGGCCATACCATGTATATGGATAGTTTTCAATTTTTTTTTCTCCCCCTGCCATATCTCTAACTTTGAGATCAAGTGGGACGTGGTTCATTCCATTAGTACCTTCTCGCGTACCATCAATCTGTAAAGTGCAGCTCCGGTCAAGAAACTAGCTATCCGATTGTCACACGTGTTTAAGTACAAGGTCAGACCAGTCCTGAAAGTAAGTTTGGTTTGTTCGCGTCTTCGTTGTGCTGTTTCCCGTTAAAACTAATTTCTTACAGAATGGTACAAGAGTCCCAGTGCCCATACTGCAGGAAAAAATTCAAGTCCAGTACATGGTATAGAAACCATATGGAAACTGCACATTTTGACTTTGTACAATCTCGGAGAACACTCAAACAGCCCATTTGCGACGAAGAACGTCCAACTCAGATCACGCTACCGGTAGACAGACTAACCTTTCGATCCCATTGGTAATGAATTCCCAGAAATTGAACTGAATATAGACGAAAGAGAGCTCGACAGTGACGCAAACACCGGCGATTCGGACGTAGAAACTGACAATTGTTCTGATACTGAGGGAAGGGCACCATGGGTTGGATTACCCATACCAACGAAACACGGCACTGTGCGGAGATCTATACGGGACGTTGTACAGCGAGAAAATTGTGAAGACGCGATGTGGCTACCATTGTGAACCAAGTCTGACTTTGAGCTTGTGTGCTGGTTTATTGAAGCGAAGGTACCAAAGAATCACATCAACACATATTTCAAGATGAACTTGGGGCCCGAAGACAGTAATATTAAATCTAGCTATCGGCTCCTTGAGGCTGTTGATGAGTTGGAATCAGGTATGGGGATGAAGAGCTGGAAAGAGGGGTTTGTATCGTTTAGCGAAGCTGTACGTAAATCTACCCTCTGAATGTTCAATATTGACTGTATATAGGAAATACACAACCGGGAAGAACCCGATAAAGCTTCCTCGACACACAAATTCTTTTTCCGCAATCGTATTGATTGTGCTAGATATCTACTTAGTCAAAGATGTTTTGCACAAGATTTAGTTTACACCCCGGTCAAGATATGGAATAGTGAAGAGCCACCACAGCGAGTTTATTCTGAAATGCACATGGCGGATTGGTGGTGGGAGACACAGGTAGGTTCAAATGCAACGTTCCACGGCGCATCCACACCGCGTGTCAAAACCTAAAATTAACAGCCAACAAAGGATTCATTGCTTAATGGAACAACGCTTGTACCGATCATATGTGCCTCAGATGTTGCCTTTTTAACGAATTTTTCACGAGATAAGAAAGCCTAGCCAATCTATATGACAATTTGGAATATCTTATTGAAAACGCGGAATAAGGCCTCGAAACATGTGACTATCCTTTTGGCGCTTTTGTCCGTCCCCCTGAAGATGGTGGGAGTAGCAGCACGAGATGCACGGCAAAAGCAGGTCAACAATGAGATTCTTTGTGATATGATAGAAGCGATATTTGCGCCAATGGTTGCGTTGGGAAACGCCGGAATTGAGGTTGAATGTGCCGATGGAAAGGTCAGATTATGTTTTCCACGTCTCGCAGCTTCGATTGCAGATCACTTGGAAAACGTCATATTGCACGGTATTTAACAGAATCAGTGCGCTGTCTGTGAGGTACGACCTGAACAATTAGGGTCCCATTTGAGACGCCCCGTGGCAAAACGAGATTATAGAAAATTACGAAAGTCTCTTCAACCGGTACTGCGATAACGACAAGCAAGCAGGGCAAATACTCACAGATCATGGGTTCAAATTGCTGTCAAGCGCCATTTGGGGTCTTCCGAACGTTCAACAGTACGACTTGCCCAAACCCGTTATTCTTCACTTGTTTACCTCGGATTATTCGAAACACACCTTATGAAATGGGTAATTGGATTTCTAAAGAAGTTCAAGCGGTTACAAACATTCGATGAGATCTGGAAGAGTTTGGCTGTTTATCCCGGTCATTCTGCGCCGAACAACGAATACACTCAGAGCTCGCAGTGGAACGGAAAAGAGATGAGGAATCTGGTTAAAGTAATACTACTGTGTTTTGCAGCTTCATTATGTCGTCCAAGTGCCGTAGTATGTCCTGAATTTACCAAAGCTTTGGCCTGTGTCCGGTCGATTGTGGACGTTACCCTAATGTCACAATATACAAGCCATACCAATGAGACGATTCAATGCCTCGAACAGTTCCTAAAAGCCATTCACGATCACAAAGATGTTTTTAAGGAGTACCGAATAGATAAGTGCACTACGAGAAAGGTGCGAGATGTGAGTACTAGGATTGGGGGTGAGAATAGCCAAGTACTTAATCAACACCGCCTTTCCGGAGCCACTGCAGCCAAAAGATGTCGTTTTGCGGACTAACAGCATCGCGATTTAGATGGAATTGTCGCTGATATCTACGATGAGGATGTAGACTATAACTTTGTTAAAATACACCTGCTGAGTCATTTTGGGGACCATGTAAGGCGCTTTGGGAACATTCAAATGTATTCTACAAAGTCGGGGAAGTCAAATCACAAAACAATGATCAAAGAGGGTTATCGGCAGTCAAATAAAGACGATGCGAGCCATCAAATCCTGAGAATGTATGCCAGGCTTCACAGCTTCAAAATTCATGAAATGAATGTTGAAGCGAGTTTACCACGTCGTATTGAGGACGAACAACGTGACAAGGAGCACAAGCGGAGGGTAGGATCCGTAACTAAGCAACCAATGGGTTTTACCGCAACGATCGGAACTGTTTCTCAATTCAGTCAGATGTTGAAAAATCTCCCCCACCTTTAACTCGACTATTATTGACTGATCTCATCGGTAAGTCTACAGCTTGATATGAATACGGTCAAGCAGTTTCCCGTCAAGATAGGTCGGCTTTTACGCGTTCCGGTTGAGGACTTTCAGGATGCGCGAGAGGTTTCATGGCACCATCTTCGGTGTACAGGCACTCAGCTTTGGAGGTCCACGGGTCGGAGTAGAAATGATTGGGTCTGGGTTGATTCAGGTAATAAAGGTATTTATGGGGCGTTGAAAGGGTATTACCCAGCGCGCTTGGCATCAATAATGAAGGTTCGAGAGTTAACCACGGGCAATGTGTATAGACTGGTATTGGTAGATAGACTCTATGTTGAGAATTCTGTGAAGTTAACCGACTTTACAGATCTTGTTACCGTCACTTTGGGGACGGGGAAAGGGCCAAATGGGCCAGCAGAAAGGGTAGTTGACATCAAAAGGATAATGGGCATGGCACATTTAGTACGAGAGGATGCCGGAGTAGATAATAAAGGCTGGTATGTAAATAATAGGATTGATTTAGAAACATTTAATAGAATATATTAAACAAAGTAATATAAATACATTCGAAAGAACACAGAGTGGCGCAAATGAGACGTATAATGATATTTTCTAAGCACGCAGGGATGAGAATAAAATAGTCAAGTGTAAGAGATTCATGGCGTCTCAAAGTAGACGATGAGGAGCGGATTGAGTACAGACTTCAGTGTGTGGCGCGAAAGAATTAATTACAAACGCGTACTATGGAAACTAGGAAGGTTTATATTGGAACGATACAGGTGGGAACTGAGCATATTATGGTGTGAGGAACGTCCCCAGGGTGACGGCGTCCATAACGGAGAAATCAGGGGGAAGGGAAAGTGCCGAATTATGATAGGAAGCCGAGACACGTAGAGGTTTTTCCAGACTCAGACAGGGAAGAATGAGCCACACAACGTCCAAAGTAGCGCGGCAGGAAAAGCCAAAAAAAATCAGGGGTCAGTTAGGGGAGAAGGATTCCGGTGTGAAGTAAGCACAGGGCTACGGATAAAAGACAGGGATGAATGACGTTGGGGGTCTGGATTGAGCTTTAGGGAGGCCCCAGGAGTTTTCTGACAACAATAGAATTACAGGAGAGACTGGAAGGACAGGTGGAGCTGGCATTACCAGCCTGTTCAGGGAGATATATAGGTAATACATGAGGAAGAATTATTTTTGCTGATGAGGTTCACCAGTATGTTATCAGGGCAGTCAGAACCGACGGTGGTAGAGAGTACACCGGTACAGCATTTGTCAATGCACTGGAGAGAGCTGAGATTGGGGTACATGTCACAGTCCCCTACACATCACAGGAGGACCGCATATCCGAGAACAGTAATCGTATCTTGGTCGGACGTGCCAATTCTTTACTCCAACAGGCACGTGCTCTGAAGTCGTACTGGGAACAAGCGGTTCAGACGGCAGTATACCTCAAGAATGTCTCACCAATGAAGAGAACACATATTCGAGAAGCGATACCATTCGAGCTTTAGTTTGGGAAAAAGCCACAAGTCGAACACTACTGTATTTGGGGATGCACTACGTATGCGTATATACATCCTGCCAAGCGCACAGACAAGAAGTGGAGTGCAAGGGCAGAGAGATTGATGTTCTTGGATGTACACTAACGACGAAGCAGTAAAAGCTGTATAATCCAAAGACCAGGGTAGTTATCACATCACGCGATGTTGTATTCGACAAGGACACACCCTACTATCAGCAAACCACAGAGCAGATTTTTCTACCATTCACAAAACCGTCACAGCTATACATGCCAGTGATCTCACAGCCCAAGCCTCCTACCACACCACGTCCGCCACCGGCTGACAACCAACAATTAGGGAGAGGCTCACAAACACTCGCTACTCCATTCCATTACAATCCAGAATTGACTCACAATGGCAGACAGGACTGAAAAGGTTGTGCAGTACAAGAATTGCAATCAAATACTAGATCGTACTGTGAGAGGTCAGTTGAGCGCCGACGTCGATTATCGGATAATGTCAGGAACCTGACACAGCAGTTGGAGTCAGAATTCGAAGAGAGGAGTAGAATTGATAATGACCAGGTGGAGGCAGATGTGTCAGAGGTAGACACAACCAATACACTCTATATTCTGGATTGCGTATTCATAGTCAACGATGGTCAACCCAGCATTGAAGCAGCACTCTCAAGTGGAGATAGGAAGCACTGGATCGAGGCAATCGACAGTGAATTGCTCTCCCTAGAGGGTCATGGGACTTGGGAGCATATAAGACCAGGAGCACAATCAATGGGTGCGAAGCCAATCAGTTCACGGATGGTAGTACAGGAAAAGGTAGGAGAAGACGGACAGGTGGCCATATACATAGGCCAGACTTGTCGCACATGGATTCCGTCAGAGACCTGGAATCGACTTCACATAAACCTATTCACCGACCATCTTGTATGCCGCCATAAGGCTCATGCTTTCAAAAGCAGCTGCAGAGGACAAGGGAATTGTGGAGCTGGATATCGTCATAGCCTTCTTGGAGAGCAAGATTGCAGAAGAAATCTACTTGCACTTACCAAAGGAGTTCATAGTTTCGGACGCAGGAATGGTGGAGCTAAAACCAGAGGAGCAGAAAGGAGTAGGAGGAAAATGGAAAAGGGGAGTGAATGAACTGGTTGTGGTTAAGCTGAAGAGAAGCCTTTACGGACTCAAGCAGGCAGGACACAATTGGTATCATATTCTTGAGGCATACTTTGTTAAAGAGAGGGGCATAACAGCATCAAAGCATGAGGCAGGAATTTACACTGCAATATCCGGTGCGACAATCATCACCAGGGTAGATGACCTGCTATTAATTGGGTCAAAGGCAGAAATAGCAGAATTGCATTACCAGATTCACCAATGGTTTCAGATCAAGGACTTAGGGAATGTGAAATTCTTTCTCAGTATGCTGGTGGAGCGTGACAGGGAGAAGAGAACACTTTGCCTTAGCCAGCAGGTATATCTTGATAAGGTTCTACACGGGTTCTCGATGGTAGACTGTAAAGGATGCTCCACTCTGCTTTGTCCTAAGACAAAGTCGCATAAGAGGTGAGAAGCGGAGCCGGAAGCAGATCAGCAAACCTACAAGGAAGTGGTTAGCAACTTGATTTATGCTGCTATTATGACACGTCCCGACATGGCCTATGCTGTGGGCCTTATAGGCCGTTTCACAGCAGACCCATCACACATACACGAGCAGGCAGTGAAGCGTATTCTCCGTTAAGTACAGGAGACCAAGAAGTATCGTCTATGGTTAGGACAGAGTCGCGAGGTCAGAACCGATACTAGAAGGTGTGAGAATATGGCATTACAAGTTTTTGCGGATGCCGACTTTGCGGGCGAGGTAGATGGCTTGAGATCTACAAGTGGTCTAGTTATTATGGACCACTACGGCACAGTAGTAAACTGGAGATCTCTCAAGCAGCGAACACTGGCAAAGTTGACAGCCGATGCAGAATTTAATGCTACTGCGCTTGCAGCAGAAGAGGGAATCAGGTTACGTATGGTATAGGGGGAGCTATACCCTGGTAGAGACACAGACAAACACCCACTCGTCAGGCTATACAAGGACAATCAAGCCTGTATTACGAGTCACGCAAATGGACAGTTTAAGCTCTCCATAAGTCACGTCTGTGTCCGCCACTTCTGGTTGAAAGAGATCATAGGATCTGGGGAGGCAGAGATTGAGTTTTTGAGGACAGATGGGATTGTGGCAGATGGGCTTACAAAGGGATTGGAAAAGTCTAAACATGGGAGATTTGTAGCAATGCTGGGTATGGATTAGTGTATGGAAGTGCTGGGGAGATGGCAGTATAGGCACAAGGGAAGGTTATGTGGAGCTGTGTCTACAGCATAAAAGTTTAGTATTATTATTTTCCAATTTGTTTTATGTATTTTACATGTTTTTTAGCTATGTTTTATGTGGATACTACAAGGGATTAGGGGGAGGGATGGTCTGGGAATCCCAGTAGTATAGATAGACTAGTGGGGGAGAACGAACGAACGAATGAACGAATGGGTTCTGTGTCTTCCTACGAACGCACGACAATGGGCATCCAATGGGTGTGTTGCAACGGCCACCTGAGTTCTCCTACCGCATTTGGTTTTTTCTTTAGCTTTAGTTTTTCACTCACTAGGAGCTTTTTTCGTTTCATATACATAGCATTGTTATATCTCATACAGATCTTTCTCAATCCATCCCTTCGCAACTGGGTCCATCCATCGAATTTTATGACCTCCATCAGTTTTCCCTTCCACTATCCTTATTCCTTAATACTAATCTATATGATGTGTAGTCGCCGATCTGATATATACGCCAAGGGTCTCCACTAAGCTCCTAGCAGGGACTTGAGAACTTCGGGCATGACTAGTTACTTAATCTGTGCAAGGTCACCTACTTAGCATTCTTTATGATCCAAGCCGACAAAATGGGAAAACAGTGATGTATTTTGTCATCTGACTAGTCCATTATTGTCACTCCCTTCCCATTCAAACCTTTTGCTGAGTAATCATTGATCTCTGACTTAGCTACCTTGGTTTGGACAAACTATGAAGCCAAATACAAGTCGCTTTCGGACAAACAAGGGTTCTGTGGGTCATCTATTATGGCCTGACTGAACTCTGCATATCCCATAATATCACCGATTATGCCTCCTCCGCCAGAGAAAGTTTACTGAGTCGATGGAATACCCTCGGACGGCTGCTGTAGAATGTCCTCTGCGTCCGAAGTGTACTCCATATAGGCATCGGTTGAATAGATGGTCGAATTGCAATCTGAGACCACTGGTCTGAGATCATATTCCTAGTCAGAGTCGCTCTAATCGCTGATATGTTGGCCCATGACAATAATGGCCACTTAGTTTCAAGTCATGCTTTCATCATGTGTGAAACCGGTCAGCTCGGGCAACGTCCGGTCGGCAGGTGGTGCGGAGGGATAGCATATCGTTTAGATACATCGTCAGAAGGTACCTTTGGTATGCAGCAGCCTGTTGATAGCATCGCCGACAATAGGCACACTTTGTAGAGTTTGAGGTCCTTGTGCTCCCATGTTGTGTTTGAGTTTCAGCTTACAAGGTATCTGTGCAAGTCAGTTGACCTGTCAGTAGATGAAATCCAGACCAAGTACGGCTGAATACTTTCTTTCAAGTATAAATACAAATTTCCTCCTAGCTTGAAACAGAATGTAGTTCTCACACTAGTACTAGTATAGTAGAATGGTTAACAGTTGTCCTATTTAAAGTTATCTATACAGCAAGCTTGGCATTTCTAGATAATTATTAATGGCACCCAGAAAGACAGAAAACAGAAATTTCAGAGTCTGGACTAGAAGATGTTATGTCCAGGCCAGCAAGGAAATACAGCCATAGCCAGTGTTTTTCATGGGCCAATTTATGCCAACACTTACCCATAAATCATAACTGATTCTTTATACCCATATCATGACCTCACCCATATCTTACCTCTCAAGAATCTAAACTTCCCAGTCTGGACTTTGCAAACTCTTTCAATTCTTACACATACTACATTTCAATTCTACTAGTAGTCTCAGCCTCCGTGTCTTCAGACTAGTGTGGGTCTTCGCAGATGAGATATGGAAAATTCGCGGCCCAAAAGTAGATTTTGTTCCTACTCAACAACCTAGTTTAACATTTTATTGCAAATACTGAATCGAATTTAGCAAATTTGCGGCTTGAAAGTCGATATTGTGCCTACCAATTTCGTTACATTTCATTATAATATCTAATAGCATCAAGGGACGGGATTGGGGTAAATTGTGGCTTAAAAGGAGGTTTTGCCAATCCTGTACTTTTTTGCTTCTGGTGTGCCAGGTAGCAGCTGTCTTGGTGGATGTGACCGGGCGAATTTGCAACTTGCATGTAGATTTTGAGCCTATCCCATCCCTGAGTTCAACATATATTTTTATAGTGTTTAGCATGGCATCTATCTTGGAAGGTGCAATACTCTAAACTTACAGCTTGAATGTAAATATTGTTCCTACAAATCTCCAAGCTCACCATTTTATTTTCATGGTGTTTAGTATAGCGCTTATCTTGGCCAAGGCAATACAGTAAATTTGCTTTTTAAAAGTAAATATTATCTTCTACCAATCCTAAGTTCCACATTGATTTTCCTAGTGTTCACCTATTTTAGCATATGCGATACTATAAATTTGCAGCTTGTAAGTAAATATCGTTCTTACCAATTCCCGAGTTCCAGCTTTCATTTTTACGGTACCCAGCATGGTAGGTGTCTTGGTGGGTGTGATACTGAATATTTGCCGCTAAAAGGTTGATTTTATACCTACCCAAACTCTAACACGATAGTCTATTTCATTATATTTATTCTGTACTTGTGCAGGTCTTAGCAGGTGGAATGCAGTAAATTTGCGGCTCAAAATCAAAATTATTTATATACCTAGTAATCTCCAAGTTTAACAGTTATAAAGTGATACTAGGGTCCTAGCGGATGGGATGCGGCGAATTTGCACTTCAAAAGTTAGTTTTGTGTTTACCTAATCATCTCGTGCAACCATCATATTTATACACCGTCAATGTTGACCAGGAGCTTTGTACAGTACAATAGCTTATACAGCATAAAAGTTTCAACAAACCAAAATAAAATCTGCGAGAGGTCTATATAAGCCCTAGCTTCCTACCCTCTCTCCCCATTCCACATCCTCACGGTTCTGACCACATGACCAGACCTCCCATCAACTACCCCCCACCCCACCCCCCCCCTCACACCACATGCTCTTTCCGTCCAGAAACCATCTGTAAAGCCCTTCATAACCTTTTACTCATTTTATTCATTACAGGTACGATATACACCCAAAACCACCCATCCACTATATACTGCACGTTTTCAAGTTTGACAGCTAACAATAGTCTGCACAGCTACCTACCCCGCCATTCCTATTTTTTGTATATTCCTCAAGCAATTCTGCCTCACCCTGCAACTGCCCTTCTATATTCACAGTTATTATATTCAAAGCTAACTTAATCTTCTAGCTGTTCTGCTTTTTCCAGAAATATTCCAACACCCCCCTTCAACCCTCACGACTTTTCCGACAAAAGCTGTATCTTCCCAGAGTTTCTCTGTTTTGTCTCCTGTCAAATTTGTTTTTTGCATATAATTTTATTTGTTTGTGGCTAATTGTTAGTGCAGCGGACTGAGTTTGTCCGAAGATAATTCCACCCGCATTCAACTCTCCCATCTCTCCCAACCCTCCCAAAGCTCCTGACAAACAATATATGTTTCCAAAGCAGCACTGCTTCATCTTCTTTTTAATTACCTTTTTGTAGCGGATTTTATTTTGTTCAACGCAAACTTAATATTCAACATTAGCAAAAATAAATCCTACCTTGTACGCAAGACGTTTGCCACTGGACAGGTAGGGTGCCGATCTTGACAGAATCATTCCGCTTTCTTTGTTTTGTCCATCCCCCTCTACTATAAGGTGGCCTTTTGATACCCTTAAGTCTTATGCGTTCAACAGTTATTGTTCCATCCGTGCCGTTCTTGCTTCTCAGATGAAAACATATTTCCTCCTAAAACTCTCTAAACTGGCTCTTCGCATCTACTTTCAATCTGGCTTGCCAGAGAGCTGATCACCCTCCTTCTCAGACAAGTCCACCCAAATTGTGCACCCATGCGAACAAAATTATTCTGTGGGCATCCATTATATGGGAGATTTTAGAACTTTGATTAGAGGCAAGTGCGTAGGATCCGCTCATTATCCGGCACCCTTATACCTACCCCAGCAGCCCTCATCAGCTGCAGTTGTTTTTTCAATATCCTTCTTCAATTTTCTATCCGTTCCTGAAAGGCTACTGAAAGCAACAAGTTTAGCTGAAGTTTTATGCCGGAGTTTGGCATATAGGTACTGGGTGATTCGTGAATCGGTTACGGGTTAGACAATTCGGTACTGATGAATTGATCAGGCCGTGCTCGTATCCAGAGAGTCTCAGAACTGCCAGGCAAGCTCTATAAAAAGTATAATAAATGAACCAGGTTCTCAAAGGCTTAATAACTGAATTAAAATATATTGTTAAGGTCTCTTCTCCGTTGCTTGATGATCCCTTAACTATGGGGGGCTGCTAATTATTTATACACTTTTCCCAGTACTTAGGTTGGCTATATAAAAGAAGTATCCTTGGAAACTTCGGCGATGGTCTAAAGAGTGCCACCACCGTTTGACCCTGAAGAGGTATGACCCCACTACAGCTAATGATCCCTTGGACTGTCTATTTCTCGAAGAATTTCAAGCACTCCACCATTAGATAGCCTTCGATTTCTTTGCCAAATGAACTAAGTTCAAGTTGATGCCATCCATTTGCGAACATCATACGGAATACCAGGTAATCAGTGTGGTTTGCCGTCTTTCCTACATAAATGCACTCATGTGTAGATGCATTCGAATTATCAAGAATGTAGAATACGTAATAGATCAACTTGGATAAATTACACTATCATCTGTCACCGAGGCTAAGTAGTTTTGGTTACAATCCTACTTCTTGCTAGTGTAGGTTGTAGTCGATATAGTCACCTCCCGGCGCTATATACCATCACATCTTTAGACTCGAAAGTCTAGTACCATATCCTATATGTGTAACATCAGCTCCCACTTACTAAGCTTCGTCACGAAGTAATTTCTCCACTTAGTACTCCTTCCGGTAGGGTTAAAAAACCTTCTGCGATAACTTAGTCACAGCACGAAATACCTTTCCGTAAATACTACCTAGCCCAACCTTAGTATCACCAGATTTTCCCTCTGAAAATCTTCTACCAATTCTTGAGAATGCACTAAGTGCTCTGGTGGTTCTCAGGTGTTCTTATCTTCAGAACATCCTTTCCCCTTGATCAAGTACCGAAGTTCTTGGATCCTATATCAACATCCTCTGAATCCTCGCTCATTTGAGATTATATCACTCTTGATGATTTTTTCCACTCCCCATTCAAGGTCACCTTCAACTTCTTCAGGTGCCAGATGTGGTTGTTCTCAGCCAGGTCGAAGTGACTTTCAGTATGGTTCGAGTAGTGATACATGGAATACCTGATAGATTTTCCATCGCTTTGATATTTGTAATTTGTTTGAAAGGTTGCCTCTTTGTTCAAGGATTTTGAACGGGCCATATAATTGTGGCGCTAACTTCTTGGATGGTTGCTTAGTGCGGATATTCCTCGTGTTTAGCATAACCAAGTCGCCATATTTGAAGTCCGGTTGAATGCGTGCTTTGCGGTCATAGTACTTTTTCATCCCTTCACATGTCTTCTTAAGGGATTCTTTTGCCTTTGCATGTATCACTTTCATCCAGTAGGCATACATAGTTGTTCCCAGATTCTGAGCTTCTCGCTCCTTCATCCATTCTGTTAGAGGATGGTAACTATAATTTGTGAAGAAAGGGGTTATTATACGTAAGCTTGTCACCAAGTTTTTATATGCATACTCGGCTAACGGCTGTAGATGGTATCAGTCATCCTGATTGTAATTGACAAATATTCGAAGGTAGCCTCCCACTACTTGGTTGACTCTTTCCATTTATCCATCAGTTTGAGCATGGTAAGCAGCAGACATCTTCCTTTTAATGCTTAATGTCTTTTATACTGATTCCCAAAATTCTCCTGCAAACTTTGCGTCCATGTTGAAAATGATTTCTGTTGGTAACCCATAAAGTTTCCAAACTTCTTTGATGAATACCTCGGCAACGTCTTTAGCAGTCCAGTTTTCTTTCAAGCCGATAAAGTGTGCCATTTTGGTGAACTGGCCAACTACAACCATGGTCTGGCTGTATCCTGCCGATTTGGGAAGTTGAGTGATAAAATCTACAGAGGTAGATGCCCAAGCAGCAAATGGCACCTGTAGTGGTTGTACCAGCGCAGAGCATGCATGTCTTGGTGCCTTAGCCTTTTGGCACACAGTACAGGATAGTACATAGTCGTTTATCCAGTTCACGATTCCTTCCCAGCAAAAGTCTTTTCGGATAATTTCCAGAGTCTTTTCTGGACTCAAATGTCCTGTGATCTTAGAATCGTGACAGCTTTATGCAATATCTGTCTCCAGGTGTTCGTTTTGAGGAACATATAGGTGTTCTTTATGGTAGAGCACTCCATCTGTTAGGGTCCAGTGTTGCGGTATTTCTTTGCTATAATCCTTAAACTTTCCAGATCCTTCTTTCGGTGTAGCCAATCTGGATCCTCATTTGCCATTTCTTTTACCTGTTCCAAGAATAATATATCAAATTTCTTAACTTCGCACTTTGAAATTTTTACATGCGACATTAGTGTTTATCCCTTAGTGCAAATCGGGTACAAGGTAATGTCCATTTTGTCCAAATATCCTTGCTTTCTGTCAGAATGTAGGAAACATAATTTTGGTTGATTTTCTTCCAACCGGATATCTGAACTGCAAAACCATTGGCTTGCTCGTTCAGTTTCATCTAACTTCATAACCTTATGAAGTTTTCTTTCATCAACCGTTTCCACAATCATCAGGGCTATGCGGTCTCCTGTGTATACCTGAAAAGGATTGTCAGTAGTGTTGATAAGGGGAATATTAACTTCTCCTCTATAGTCTGCATCAACTACTCTGGCTCCAATATAAATACCAACCTTGACTGCCAAACAACTACGTGATGCAATACGCACTTATATTCTAATTGGTAATCCCATAGCTAAACCTGTCCCAATGAGTACTTGCCCATTCACAGGAACTATGTTGTTTACAGTACTGTATAGGTCATGACCGGCAACTAGCTTGAAACCTCGAGTGAGGATCTTGGTTCCTATTGAAGTCTTTTAATCCTTCTCGTATCGTTCCGTTCGTCTTAAGGCAACTGCTGTACGAGGTGTTCTCAGTTGTCTTTACCCCATATAACTGACACAACTAAGGGTCGGTTATTCTGGAGGTTTTCAAAGTGATGAGACTGAAGTATAGCCTGCTTGGCATGCTCAGTTCCCTCCTCTGGGCAGTACTCTGACCGCCTGCATAAAGCATCCAGTTTGCCCCCTCTGGTTCCGTGTCAGTAAATGATTTTAAAATTAAAATAAGTGAGCTTCTGGGCCTAGTGGCTTTGTCTTGCCGACTATGCCTTTGTGGTAAGGAAATATTGTAGGTTTTGATGATTGGTATATATTGTGAAAAGTTCATCAGTCCCAGCAAAGTAGTGTCTCTATTCTTCCAACACAACCAATATTGCCAACAATTCCTTGTCATGGATGTTATAATTGCATTCAGCAGGTGTCAACTTTCGAGAATGGAAAGCGACAGGATCTAGTTTTTTGTCCAAATATTGAGAAAGGACACATCCAAGGATATAATCGCTAGCATCAATTTCGACTAGTGTTTCCCTGTCCGGATGCAAATGACATAATATCGGAGCTGTGATTAACCAACGTTTGAGCTCCCCAAACGCTTGCTGTTGCCTTTCACCACAAGAATAATCCTTAGGGTTTCCCTTAAGCAAATCTGTAATTAGTGCGCATATTGCCGAGAAATTCTTGATTAATCGCCGGTAGAGGTTGGCGAAGCCAATAAATATTTGAATTTCTTTAACCAAGGTAGGTGGTTTCTGGGACTTGATAGATTCCACCTTTCGGTCGCTTAAAGTAGCTGCATCCATAGCGACATTTTAACCCAGGAATTCCACTGGTGTGACATGGAAGGTGCTTTTCATGAGTGAGATGGCCATTCAGTATTCTCGCAGTCTCTCTAAGACTTTTCTAACCAATATGACATGATCTTCCTCAGATTTAGAGTATATAAGTATATCATCAATTTATACTACTACTCCTTCATCAAGGAAGTCATTCAGAATCATAGTCATTATTGATTGATATGTAGCTGGTGCGTTTACCAGGCCAAACGGCATGACATTATATTCATATAAGCCGTATCGTTTATGAAAGCTGTTTTCCATTCATCGCCCTTCTGTATGCGGATCAGGAGGTAACCGTCCTTCAAATCCAGCTTAGTAAAAATAGTTGCTCCTTCCACACGGTCGCTTAGTTCCGTCATAAGGGGTAGTAGATATTTGTTGTGAATAGTGACTTTGATTATTCCACGGTAGTCAACTATCAACCTAAGACGTCCATCTGGTTTCGGCACAAAAAGTATTGGTGCTATAGCCGGTGATTTACTGTGGGAAACATTTCCTTGTTTTAACATATTATCCAGATATGTTAGCAGTGCTTTTAACTACTTTTGCGAGAGGGGATAAATTGGTCCCCAAGGTGGTTGGAAATCTGGTTTAAGGTCAATAGCGTGATCGAATGTCTGATCAACAGGTAGCTTCGCCACAGTTGACGGGCGGAAAAGGTACTGGTAATTATGGTATTGTGCGGGTAGTGTATCAAGGATTATTTCTTCCTCATCATCTACTCTTGCAATTCTTCCAATAACCACTGCCTCTGGATCTTCCATAAACTGCTCATCCCACTCGCTTGATATTCCTTCATCGTCCAGCAAGAGGTGAAGCTGACATCCAGGAGTATCAAACGTCCAGCTTTCTGAGTCTTGAATATCAGTTATAGGATTTTCATCATTCCACCAACCAAATGGGATTATGATTCCATAATCTCCTGTTGGTGCGATCTCGCATACAATCTTTGATAAGTGTTTATTTTTCCCAATTTCCAGGTAAAGGGGAAAGGTAAAATCCCTTCCAGTAGAAAGTTCATCTCCAGTAAAACCCAAAATGGGTACAGGATCCTCTCGAGACTTGTAAGGAATATTTAATTCCCAGATTAAATTTTCGTGTATAACAAAGATATTGGATCCTGAGTCTAAGAAGATTCTTATATGATATCGTTTCCCATACACATAGATATGTGCAGTTCCTTCAGGACATTGGTAGCGGTTTGGTTCTTCGTGTTTGAGCTTCGGTCGCTTATGCGATATTGTTATATCTGTTTGTTCTCGCTTAGAAGACATTATAGTTATAGAGCTTGAGTGTTTGTGACAACGCAAGCATTGTTTCGACCATAGAGGTCTCCTCAGATGAACTAAACAAATAGTTAATTATTAAGATTCTGGGTGGCCCACTATGAGTGGTCTTTATCTCCTGCCCAGTGGCTCCCAGAAAATTAAAACCCCGTCAATAGGGGAGAGACCAGTACAATGCCATACTAGTGCTACAAAAAGCAAAATTATTCTTCTCTACCTTTCCCATTGGATAATTCACTAAAGGAGTAATAATTTTGCAAAATAAACTTTTATTTCTAAAAAGAGCAGAAAATTCCGAAATTAATAACAGTTTCTGAATTTGGAATATATTATCCCAATGTGGGATTATTTGCACTTTGTGTTAGGTTGAGGTGGTTGTTGTCATGTACACAACACGTCCGTGTTAGGCGAGCCCATATCATGAGGTTTCCCAGAAGACTTTACAGCTGTTCAGCTATGGTCTGGTGGTAAAATGAGCCTGGCCCGTTCATTTTGTCCGCAGGGTCCTGCGTTCAATCCACCTTTCTGGCGGATAAAACAATGGTAATTTGTATGAGAGGCAACTAGGGCTAGAGTGTACCGGGGGGTCAACCCTGCTAATACCCTGCACTTCCTGACTGTTTAAAAACGGGAAGCACATCCATGTGCCTAAAAAGGAGATCCTTCTTCCCAAGAAGTAAAAAGCAGAAACCTAAAAATTAGAACCAATCTGTGAGAAAATAAAATTACCGAGATCTCCCTGACAGGGGAGGTCTCATCCTCTGGTCCCCTGAATCCAATCAGGTGAAGCACACTACAGAACCTCTTCGAGGTTCCAGGGATCGACAGTTCACAATATGCAAACATGGACCTGCATGCCAATCATTTTGAAGCATTTTATAATTCTTTTATCGTCAGTAACCTCATTGTCGTGTGCTTCAGCATCCTAGACCTGAGGGTTCCCAGTTTCGATTCCAGTCGCTATTGCTAGTGCCCCGAATACCCACATGCGCCGCCGTTAGTGCCATTAGCAGAGTTTTCTGTCCGATAATTCCCATACCCGAGGTGCTGGATCGCTCTGTATCTGATTCACCTTTGGCCGTGATGTTATTACAGTGAGAGTAGCTGTCTGTAGTTTGCGGGTAAATTTCCGTGGGTCCTTGGTTGGTTGATTAGCGATGGCTTTTGATACCATTATGTCCTTTCGACATTTTCGCCTGGTATGGTTGTTGAGGCAGCAGTAAGTGCAAGCCCTTTCTGCTTTTCACTTATCCACAATATCTTAGGAGATTCCATTGTAAGCATTCCTCCAGTCAGTATACTCATATTTATTATTTTTACCCTTTTCGTGTCCGATGGCTTGGCCTTATGGTAATATTGCAGTATCAAAGGCTGTCTCTTATATTTAATAAGGCGGCACTGAGATTTGAACGCAGTATCTTGTAGACTAAAAAGCTGTGATTCCACTATTGCGCTACTGAGTTGTAAGGATACAGGAGGAGAAAACCCGAAATATATATACCCATCTCCATATCACGTGAAATCCAGCCATACATATGACTCGTCATATGTGTATGTGTTACAGGACTCAAATACAGACATGACTACATAGAATGTGATAACGTATTTTTTCCAACACTTCCCCTACGTTTCCATTTCTATCTTCATTAGTAATTTCTCAAATGAAATCCGCGATAATCCCTTAGTACATAGATCTGATACCTTGTTTTCCGACTCAACTCTAACTACTTGAATATCTCCTTTCCCACGCAGCTCTCTAACAGAATGGTACCGGACATCGATATGTTTGGTTCGATCTGAGACTCCATGGTTCTCGGTAAGACTTGTTGCAGCTGTATTATCACAATATACTATCGGCGTTGTTGTGATGCCCATTTGCTTTAAGCCTCGTCTAATCCAAACACTCAGGTTTGCCGCAAATGACAGTGCGACGTATTCGGCTTCTGTAGTTGATTGAGCTACTATGCGTTGTTTCTTGGAGCACCACAGAACTGTATGCCCCTGAGTCTGTATAATCAATCCAGTGATGGATTTTCTATCGTCGAGGTTCGATGCATAGGAACTGTCGCTGTAGACTTCTAGAGGCAGAGCCTCTGTATCATGCCGGAAGCTTAGTCCTTTGTTCTTTGTAACTTTAAGATAGCGAAGAACTCGTTTGGCAGCTGTTAGGTGGGTGTTTGTTGGGTTGGATGCAAACTGACTGAGGAATGCGGTCGCATATGCGATGTCTACTCGGGTAGCGACGGCAGCATACATCAAGGATCCTATTATGGATTGGTATGTTTTCTGGTTGCAGAGTTCCTCATCAGGAGTTGCTTTAACAAGTGGGGAGTGTGCTTCGATTGGGGTTTTGACTTCATTTGCATCGGTCATATCAAATCGTTCAAGAATTTCTGTAATGTATCTTTCCTGGTATAGCTTGATACCAGTTTCTGTTCTTTTGATTTGGATACCGAGTAGCATAGATGCTTCACCAGAATCGGTACACTGGAAGCCGGGTCGTAGTTTGACAACACAGTGGTTGACTTTGGAGGGATTGCCGGTGATGAGAATGTCATCAACGTATATACAACAGTATAAATCTGTTGCAATTAGGATACATGGATCAAAGTCGGTAAGCTTTAGGTTCCTTGTTTCTAAGGCTTTGGTAAGATGATGATACCATAGGCGTGGGGATTGTTTAAGGCCATAGATTGCTTTCCGTAACTTCCATACTTTTCCTAGTATGCGGTATCCTTCAGGAATTTCTAGATATGCTTCGTAGTCTATATTGCCATACAGGAATGCACTCTTGATGTCTAGTTGTCATAGGACGTACCTTCTCTTGATTGCTAGACTTAACAATACCCGTAATGATTCTAGGCGTGGCACAGGGGCATATACTTCTACAAAGTCTTCCCCTGGTATTTGGCTGAATCCTTTGGCACAATATCTCCCTTTTCGTCTTTCAATGGTTCCATCTGTTTTAACCTTTGTCTTATTTACCCATCGTCCTTTGAGAACTCTTTTGGTATTAGGTCTGTCGACTTCATCCGCAACCTTTCTGCTTTTCAGAACATCCATTTCCTCCTGCATTGCTATGTGCCATTCACCCTGTTCTTCTGACTTCATTGCTTCTGTGTAGCTTGTGGGGTCAGGCTTGTAGTAGGAGAGTCCAACGAAGGATTCCTTGCTCATGGCAGTCTGTTGTTGTCGAATTTTCGCGAGTATCGCTCTGCGTTCCAGCTTATGTTATAAACTAACTTGTTCAGGGGTACCTGTCCCTCCTTCGCCTCGCATGTAGCTTTTGAATGTTTCATCGCATTTTCTCAATTTGGCATTCAAGTCCTTGAGCTTGGCTTTGGCTAGGTCCTTTCGATATTCCAGACCTTTGGTGGTTTGGAATCGTGAACGAGTTGATAGTCGTCTTGGAGGTTCATCAGGGTATGCTCCTGGTACCTCTGTTTCTTCTGCATGGTCTTCGTATTCGACTGGAGGATTACTTTCATGTTGTTCTTCGTTTTCTGAAAAGGCTTCTTTCTCCGGAATTGTAGCAGTACTTTCTTGATGATATTCGAATGAAACTCCTTTCATTATCCCAAACCTGACGTCTCTTGCTTCAGTCACCGTATGTCGTTTAGGTATGTAAATCCGATATACTGTAGGGCTGGAAGTGTAGCCTACTAATTGACCTTCTTCAGCTGTAGGATCCAACTTGGTTCTCTTTTCTGAAGGAATGTGTACTGTCGTAGATGTGAACCAAGGACGGAGTTGGTTAATGTTCGGTTTCTTGCCATATAGGTGCTCGAAAGGTGTTGTCTTTATCGTGGAATGCCATCGTCTGTTGTATAGGTAGGCAGCAGTAGAATATGCTTCCCCCCATAGAAACTTTCGATTGGCTGGCAACATACATCGTACCATGGTTGTAAGGGTACGATTTATTCTTTCGGCAATACCGTTTGATTCAGGGTTGTAGGCTGGTGATGTGGTATGGATTGTACCTCTTTCCTTTAAGAACAGGGATACTTTCTGGTTTACATACTCTGTTCCATTATCGGTATGGAGACGTTTGATTCGTACTTCGAATTGTGTATGTATAAGGTTCCAAAAATCTTGTATTGCATTCTCAGCTCCGTTCTTTGACTTTAGCAAGTATAGCCAACAGTATCTGGAATAGTCATCCACGAATGTCATGTAATATTCGCTTTTTCCCAAGGTTAGGACTGATATACGACCGCTCAGATCTGAATGGATTTTCTCGAAAGGTTTCTTTGTTTCGATATTTTTTCCAAGTGGCACACTATGTGTTGATTTTTGCGTCTTGCAAGTTTTACAGTTAAAGTCTTGAGGTTGGGGAATGGGCAATATGTCGTTATAGCAATCTCGAATAGTGCTAGGATGACCAAGTGCCAGGTGTCTTTCCTCATAAGGTGTCATAAGAGCCTTCTCATTATGTGTCCTTATATACCACAGTCCGTCCTTTTTCTCCGCAACTATGAATATCCTTCCATTCTTCTCATATCTTCTCTCTCCTTTCTCAATTTCCACTCTTACTCCAACATCATCAATCCTTGATTCAGACACTAAGGAGTATCGAAACGATGGTACATACAGTACTCTTCGGAGTTGAACCGTATGTCTGGATCTATCCAGCAGTCGCACAGGTATCTGAATGTCTCCTGTTCCCGTTGCTTGATGAGTTCTGCCATCTACCGTTACTATATTTGCTTTTGTAGATGATGGGTTTCGGAAGTGACCTTCGTTTGGTGATATGTGGTCAGTGGCTCCGGAATCACAAAGCCAACTAATTGTCATCCTCCTATCGCTTTCATTCGCAATTTGTTGAGACTTGGTCATCAACACGGTAACGGTAGCATCGGTAACGTTTATCGATTTTGGTCCCTTGTTTCGATATTTTTTCTCCTTGTCTCTTTTGAGACCATAGCAGTCCTTTAGGTTATGGTTGTCACTCTTCTTGTCTCGTGCTTTGCACCAGGAACAGAATTTCATTCCTTTTTGTTTCCTTGGTACGAATAGCACTTTTTCATCTTCCCTTTGTTCGGTTTTCTCTGCTGCTCTGCTGACAAAGAATTCCCTTATGTCTACATAACGGTCATCTCCTCGTGCGGCCAGCATATCACATAGATCTCCATGTTGCTCCTTTATCGAAAGCAGGAAGAACGCTACTTTGGTGGCTTCAGACTGGACTACCGCTTTCATTGTGGTCAAGAGGTCGTCAGCCATTTTGCCCTTTGCATTTGAGCATCGTTGGGATAACCGGTTCCATGCGTTTTCGAAGTTTGAGATGTGTTCAGAGATGTTTTTACCAGGGGTGAGTTTGGTGAAGATGTTTTCAAGAAGGACTAGGTTTGTAGATGCTGTTTCTTTGTCAAACCGGTCCCTTAGTGACTGCCAAGCCTCCGAGGCCAAGTTGTAGCAGGTGATATCAGCTGCGTAGCTACCCGCTGCCTGGTATAGGAAGAACTTTACTAGTTCATTTCACTTATTCCAGTCCTTGGTCTCTTTTGAGGAGGAGGTTCCTTCGTCTTCTGGCTCAGGTTGTTATGTTGAACCTTCGACTATATCCCATAGATCGCATACGTTGAATGCCGTTTTCCACATTTGTGCCCATGACTGATAGTCCCGTTGTCCTTCCAATTTTGAATAGTCTTTTTGGGTAAGGGACAATCGTCCAACTGTGGAGTCTGTTGGTGAGGTGTCTTCGGTAGACATTTTAGCAGTTAATGTGGGATAGGTCTATTGTTGTTCAAATTGGTGTTGGGAGGAAACGGGTTTGTTCTACTGATATTTCTACGATTGTACACCCTTTTTATTGCGAAGTACTCAAGCTGAAATCGAAATTCGTCACAACAGAATGGGAATATGTTCGTTTCTTTGTGATGACTTATGGGAAACGGTGTTAATCTCCTACAACCAGGACAGTCAATGATCGATGTATGGTTGAAATAACCTCAGTATTCGTCACTGGTTAAATCTTGTGGTAGATGTGATGCTTTGGCTTCGATTTCGGATATTGGGTATTCAGGTGCGTCATAGTAGGTATGTGGCATTTGTTTCCTGATTTTACTCTCTTCCTGTTGTTGGTATTTTGATAATTGTGGCTCTTGCAAGAAGCTTCTTATGATAGGCCAAATATCCTTTTATGTACCAAGCGTCATTTTGGCAACAAGGGTTGGTCCAACGTTTGGGTGGAGGTTGATTGTTGTTGCAGTTACTGCAGTGAAATTCGTTGTGTTGTCTAAAATAGACGTCTGCGTCACTCATAGAGTGATAAGAGGGAGGAGGTATGAGGGGAAGGTAATGGTAGAAGCGTTTTTAGTGTATAAGCAGTTTTTGTCAAGTGGTATATGGTTAGGTAGTGGAAGTCTTGCTAACCCGGGCTCATAACCTGGTAATATTGCAGTATCAAAAGCTGTCTCTTATATTTAATAAGGCAGCACTGAGATTTGAACGCAGTATCTTGTAGACTAAAAAGCTGTGATTCCACTATTGCGCTACTGAGTTGTAAGGATACAGGAGGAGAAAACCCGAAATATATATATCCATCTCCGTATCACATGAAATCCAGCCACACATATGACTCGTCATATGTGTATGTGTTACATGACTCACAAACACACATGACTACATAGAATGTGATAAGGTATTTTTTCCAACACCTTACCTACCTTGTATCGTGATGGATTGTTTTTTAACTTCGTGTTGGTGTATCCTTATTTGGTATTGACTACTTTACCAGTGTCATCGGGCTTTCGTTTGGGTGATCCACTATTTGAAGAGTCTCCTTTGGCTAATTTGAGCCCTTTCAGATATTCCTCCTCTTGTTTGCCCACTGCCTATATGGTTTCCATCCAATCCTCATTGGAGGACAACTTCAGATGGGATAACCAGTGAAGAATATCTTCTGGAAGTTTGCTTTCCACCCGTACCCTCCAACTAATTCCTTTGAGACTGGCCTTTATATTGAGATTTTCGAGAAGGAGAAAATAGGTGTTGATTTTGCCCTTATAGACTTCCTTAGTCATATCTTCTAGGGCTCGTCGTTCTTCCTCCATGCCGATATATCGCTTGGTAATTTCTTGTCCAAAGCCCTCTCATGTGGAATAGTATCGGTCTCGGGTATATCCACCTAATCTACGCATCACATTACGGTATTTCTCTGAGAAGGGTGTCACTTTGTTACCCTTTGTTTTCCCCAGTGCAAAAACAATTCGGTGTGCATGATTTTCACACTATGTAGGTTTGCAATCTAAGTAGTCTTCATAAGCAGTCAACCAGTTTCGAACATCTTGGTTGTCATTTCCTTGGAAGAAGTAGAGTGGTTCCGCTATTGGGTTTGCTGGTCGGGAGAGTCCACTGATATGTTCTAACAAAGCTATAGTTAACCTATCCTCAAGTACTTCGTTTCTGGAAATAGACGGTAAACGGGGAGCACGTTCTGGCCTGCAACCCTTTCTACCCTGTCCATCCTCTCCATCCCTATCGGACCCATCATCATCTGGGTCAGGGGCATCACTAAGGTTACCTGGTGGTGGTGGCGGTAGTAGGTTATTTTCTTCACGGTCAACTCCTTTTCCTTTATCCTTCTTTGAAGTTGATTAGGATTCCTTTGTAGGTATAGTACCTTCTATTGGTACCATTGTAGGTCCTCAGTTATACAGTCCTCGCTCACCATCACTAGGTCTATGCAGTGTTGGTGTAGGTGTCTTTTCCGCTAACCTAAGTACTAGAGTATCTAGGTAGCCCTTCATACCTGCGCTTTGTTCTCGTTGCTGTTGAGCACCAATTTCGCTACACTCATTCATTCTTCTTGTCCATTCCTGTTCCTGTTAGTACAACTTAGTATAAAGTTCCATTAGTGCCTTTTCCGGGATTCGGTCCCTTGTCTCGGGAACTTGTGCCTGTTGCTCCTGTTGAGCCTGTTGGCGTCAGAACTCTTCCTGAACCTGGGCACGTAACCTTTTCTGCTCCTGTTCGGTATCGCCACTCAATTGTTCTAATGCACAGTGACCTTCTTGTATCTCAGCATTATTGAAAACCTCTCCTCTGGCCATACGGCTCTGCAGCAATTCTAGCCTTGTAAAACCCTGCCTGGCCTCCTGTGATAGTGCTGAGATCACTTTGTGATTCTCATCTGCACTTTCTTTCAAGGATCGGTTCAGGTTGCGTAATGCATAGACAACATTTTACCAGAAGTTATCTTGCATATTGACAGGCTCCTTGGTTCGCACGGCACGTTTCTGAACTCTTGATAGTGGACGAGCCAAATGTGTAATAGGAGAGTTGGTACTGCTTCGGGACGGGAAGAAGGATGCCAAAGGGGTAGCTTCTCTGTAATCCTCTTCGATCTTCCGGTCATGTCCCATAGGACTTGGAATAGGTGTGTCATCACGTCCTTGTGCCATGGCAGCTCGATTATACATCCAAATAATTTCTGTGTAGGAAAATTTAAAATGGACAGTCTTTTGACCTCATAGGCAAAATAGTTGTAACTGGAAGAAAAATTAGTTTGAATAGCGGTTTCCACAAGGTTAGTAACTAGTATCTTTTCAAAGAAGGATAGGAGGATTATTATTTCCGTTTTGTAAAAGCAGTTATCCAATGTCTATCTTGAGGATAGATATGTTCGGTATATTTTCGCTCTACACGAGAATGTTATCATAGTGCTACTGCTCTGAGGTCAAGTGTTTACTCTTCGCAGAAGAGGGGAAATACGTTGTTAAAGTTGAAAAGTTGGCACTGATGATAAGTTTGAGCATCAAAGTATTCTCAGAGCATCAGAGTGTGTAGAGTTGCTTTGGTGACAGGAGAGTAACAATATAGTATTACAGGGTAGCCAATTCGGGACTATTGAATTGACTAGGCTGTGCTCGTCTTGAGAAAGTCGGAGAACTGACCAGAAAGTTGGGTAAAAAGTATTATAAAAGATTAAGGTTCTCGAAGGCTTAATAACTGAATTCGAATAAATTATTAAGGTCTCTTCTCCGTTGCTTGATGATCCCTTAACTACGGGAGGCTGCTAACTCTTTATACACTTTTCCCAGTACTTAGGTTGGCCATATAAAAGAAATATCCTGGGAAACTTCGGCCATAGTCTAAAGAGTGTGAACACCATTTGACCCAGAAGAGGTATGACCCCACTACAGCAAATGATTCCCCAGATTGTTTATTTCTCTGAAGGTTACAAGCACTCTACCAGTAGATAGCCCACCATCTCTTAGCCAAATAAACTAAGTTCCAGTTGATGCTGCCCATTTGCGAACATCATACGGAATACCAGGTGATCAGTCTGGATGGCCGTCTTTCCTGCATATATGCACTCATGTGCAAATGCATTCGGATTATCAAAAATGCAGAATATGTAATAGATCTCATTGGATAAATTACTCTATCATTGTTCACCAAGGTTGAGTAGTTGTGGATACGATCTTACTTCTTACCAATGTGTGTTGTAGTCAATATAGTCACCACTCGGCGCTATGCGCTATCACATCTTTAGACTCAAAAGTCTATTATTATATCCTATATTTGTAAGAAGATCCTCCTCACAAGTATTCTGAGAGAATAGATCATGGATCTGGCACTACGGGATGCTACTAAACAAACCCTGGGTGCACCTGGATTTTTTTGATTCTTTGGGTTTTGACCCGCCAGCGGATTGTCCAGAGACTGATTGATTTCTATTTACCCAACCACTGCTAGAGCCTGAGTGTATTTATTGTATATTTTATTTGTATATAAAATGTGTACATAAAATATTTCAATATATTTCGTTAAACCTGCCATATGAATACGATGATTTACTATCCATTGTTTTTCACTGACAGGTACCACATGAGCTCGCTCAATGACTCTCCCTATGTCGACTATCCGCAAATCTCAGCCAGCGGAGCGCACCCACATTGGTATATATCTGCTTGCGATATAAAATCTCCCTGCATTTATTGGATTAAACAATTGAACCAATCCTAGCCGGCTAACCTCTCCAGCTTCCCTCCGGATGTTTCTCATCTTAAAAGGTCGTAAAAATTACGCCCTGACCTCCCACCCAGATCCCTACAATTTTCCTCCGAGCCAACTTGGATCCATACCCAATCATTCTTGGAGCCTGCATGCGCAAGGCCTTAGCCCAGTACAGTAGGCCTCTTGAATCTGAAATGCATTGCATTCTTAAAGGTTTGCGACTGGAATCTCAAGCTGGGTAAAGTGCTCTACTGGAAGTAATCCTAGTTCTGTGGCCTAGGTAGGTAGCTGCCATTGATCCGCGACGGTCTGGCAGACAGAGCACACCATCTCCTGCATCATCTCGGATTAAAGGATTATAAAGACCCTGTAAAGTTCGATAAGTGTGTTTGTGTCCTTTGCGCAGCCTCACAGAACTGGTCGAGGTACACTGTGGGTTGTGGCAGCCAACAGCTCTGTTATGACATTTCCTATCCTAATCCCATTATTACACATATGGGAAATGGTGCTAGTCTTTGGAGTCTAAAGATATGATAGTATATAGTGCCAGGAGGTGACTATATTGACTACAACCCACACTGGCAAGAAGTAGGATCATATCCTGAACTCATCAGCCTCGGTGAAAGATGATAGACTAATTTATCCAAGTTGATCTATTACGTATTCTGCATTCTTGATAATCCGAATGCATCAGTACATGAGTGCATATATGCAGGCAAGACGGCCATCCAGACTAATCATCTGGGATTCTGTATGCAGTTCGCAAATAGGAGGCATCAACTAGAACTTAGTTCATTTAGCAAAAGGATCGAAGGCTATCGACTAGTGGAGTACTTGATACCTGCAGAGAAATAGACAGTCTGTGTGATCATTTGCTGTAGTGGGGTCATACATCTTCAGGGTCAAATGGTGTTTGCACACGTTAGACCATGGCTGAAGTTTCCTAGGATACTTCTTTCATATGGCCAACCTAATTACTGGGAAAAGTGTATAAATTGTTAGCAGTCCCCTGGAGTTAAGGGACACGCTCCGCGACCCCTATTTTCCTCCTGCTTGAAATTCTTGCTCTTTTTAGCCAATCAAAACTTCACTTTTTTGTGTGGCAACGGCCACCACACACCAAATCTTGCCTTTCACGTAAGCTTCTCTCTTTAGCGATACAGCCTCACTCCCTGTGTACCAGTGATGGCGACAGCTTCCCCTGGCCCCTCGAGGTCAGCCTCGCGCACCCAGCACTGCACAGCCCTCTACTCAGCCCACTCCTCCCATGCCAGCACCCCTGGACCCCTTCCTGACTACCTGATTGCAACCCAGAACCTCCTGGACGCTATCATCACTCAGTTTAGCCTCTCCCGTGAATCCTTCCTGCGTTTGACAACTCCTTCCTCCAAAACCTTTCCGATGTGGAGGCTACCATCATCTCACTCCTGTGCACACCCCTCTCCGGAATCAAGGAGGTAGTTACCCCCTTGCCACACTGACCACGCCCGTGGATGAGATCCCCTTCGCTCTCTCTGCCCCAGCCACTCCCTCTACTGCAGCCACTACCGCTATTGCAGTCCTGGAGGCAACAGTCAGAGATATCTCTCTTCATGTCAAGGCTGGAGCCACTGCCAGACAACTGCCTCCTCCTCCCACGGTCGCTCCTCGGCCTCCTCCAGCTCGACCTAGGTCTCTCCCCAACCCTAAACCCCAATCTGGACTTGAGGCAATTCAAGGCCCCGACCCCCACCTCACCTGCTATGACACAGTTGAAAAACAGTGGTATGGCAACCCTGCCTCTTATACCGTCCGCCACCCATTCTCTAGGGAAGCCCAAAAGTACAATGCTGGCAAATACCCTCCCCTAACCCAGTTTCGCTTACCACCCTCATCCTCCAACACCCGACCCACCTGCCCCTAGTCCTACTAGGCCAACAAGTGTTATGCTGCAGTTGCTGCAGGACCGTTTTCTGCACCTGGAACCAAAAGCAAAGGGCGGAAGCCCACTATGTTGGCTCAAGTCTCCGGGTCCAACGATAGCAGCCCTGAGTCACGAGGACCGGCCCCGTTGCACTCCGCCGAGTGCAGATTCTTCACCCCTCTCACCTAACCTGCACCTCATACAGATGCGGATCAGATGTCAGCCACCGCCCCTGACCTGATGGCTGCCAGTCTGATGCAGGCCAACTGCCCTTTTCCTCTCTCCCTCTCCGCACATGTCAATCCTAAAGGATCACTTACCCTCCTGGGCACTGACCCATACACATCCTCCACTGTTTGTTCACCCTACTATGAAGCCATGACCAACCGTCTTAACCAAGCTTTCCCAGTAGGAAATAACCTTTACTGCCCCTTCCACCCCGCCTCAAATGAAGTCCAATTGGCTATCCAGAACCTACCCATAGCCTACCTTCTGGAGGACCAAGCCAACCTCTGCACTGCCCTCTCTGAGTCCGTTCGCATTGTAACTGACATCATCATCTACTGAGAACCCTTTCCCCAAAGCGCCCCTGTCGTTCGAGCAACGAAGACCACTACGTCAGTAGTAGTTCCCGTGGCCCACGATGATGTCTACAGGCTTGGCTCCACCATCCGTCTCTTCTCCCATCTGCGCAAAGTGGAAAAGGCCGACTCCTCAGAGAAGTTTATGCAATCCAGGAAGTGTTGGCTTTACGGCCACCCCTCCCCCATATAAATAGCGACCACCCCCACTTGCCCCCTGTGCGCTCTAGCACATACACAAGCGGCCCACCGCTGCCTCAATGCCAGATGCCCCAAGGGCACGGACACCATGTCCCTTGCTAGGTGTTGTCCCGTCTCCCCCCTTGTGTACTCTATTTGTGCAGAAGCCCACAATGCCACAGACCGTACCTGCCCATCACACCCCCTCCCCCCTACTGATAATGACGCCCCCTCTGAGCCTGAGGATGCTCAAGCTCATGATGAGGTCATAGACCAGGATGCACCCACCCTAC
>QFET01001164.1:0-14334 GCA_003316355.1 Tuber calosporum | reverse complement strand
CCTTAACAATATATTCAGTTATCAGTAAAAACAACTTTACAAGCTTTCGAGAAAACATCCTTACCTTTTATCTTTATTCTTACCGGAGCTTTCCTGACAACTCTCCTACCTTCTCGATACAAGCACGGCCTAGGCAATTCTGCAGTACAGGATTGGCTACCCTGTAACACTCCAGGTCTCTTTACTAAGCACCATTTTCTGAAAACGCATGAATTGCAACACATGATAATGCAATTCAAGATTTTTACCCTTCAGTGAACACCGCTTTGACTTCAAATAGTATCGCAAATCCTGAATTGCTATTAACATATATTATTAGCTTTATTTTACTTCCTTTTATCTGCTTTCAACTTCTATTAACTAGTGATAATTGTAATAATAACTTACCTAAGGATAGAATATGAAGTTTAACCTTGGCCTTAAATATACTTCCAACTCGTGGCCAATCCTTTATTCCCTCCCTTATATATACCTGAAAATACTCATTTCCCGCATCAAAGTTCCCAGATTTATCTATCCTCATATTAGTATACAGTACATTTCTATAATCTTTATTCTTAATAGTATGTGAAGAAGAGATTCATACCTGCTTCATCTCCTTCCACTGACTTCGCTACCTCCTCAGCAATGACCTTGGCCATATCTGCCTTCCTCTTATGTCTCCACAATGTTTGTCGTGATGGGACCTTGACTCCTATTACTTTGTTAGCTACATCCTATTTTATATTACATCTTTCTATCCCAATAAAACTAATAAGAGGTGGAGCTAAATGAGCAAGGTCATAATATTAAACTTATCATTCAATTCATTTACCTCTTGGGTAATTAATGGCAATTCTGCCTCTGAATCCTGTAGATTAGTATTTACTGGCACATTATCACAGGAGGAACCCTTTCGAGGCCGTCCTCCCAGTCGGCCAACTAATTGACTAGCCTTTCGCTTTCGTGTAAATGGTGGGATAGCACCAGTATAGTGAATATTGGATATAAAAGACTTGATAAATGGTAAATATGAAAACGGGGGGCAATTTTTATAAAAATATGCCAGAAACAAAGAGCAATTACATTCTGCTATTATCTTATATATTACCCAGCATACAACCTTACTCTCCATGAGGGGTTACTGCATAACCAATAGGAAATAGGTCATATGCTTCTTATTTGATTAAAGATTAGGTAATTATTATGAAAAGAGGTTACTTCCAGATAACCTTTAAGGGTTAATAAGCAAACCAAGTGTGGCTGACGTAACACTTTTCCACGTTTCTCACCAAAAGTCCAACATTTCAAAACCTGTTGCAAAATTCAGCGATTTATTTAGCTGGAAAAAAAAACCTAGCACATATTCTCCTTCTTTCTCTCTTTATTTGCTAGGTTTTTTTTTAATTATTACTATTTTTGTGAGGGAGGCTATCATTTTTGAACATAACGGAATTTCCGGTGTCACTTTTGAATTGCACGAACCATACGTAGCGAGAGCGCGACTAAGACCACCGCGATTCCCCGAGGATTATCACACATGAATGGCATACTCGAGGAATATCCGTATACTCTATAAGGTGCCCTAATATTAGAGAGCGAATCATCCAACCCCAATATTTCGCTATCATAGCAGAAGATATACCCCGAGGAGTGAATGAATAAAAGCCCAGCATTAAAATCCATTGATCTACATAGCTATATACAATAAACCCCAAGATCTCCGCCGCATATTACTCATGCAAAAGTTACCTTCCGCAGTATGGCACAGTACCTAGACGAAAGCGCGAAACATAGCAAGTCCATCGGCATGACAATCGGACAGTTCAATACCAGTCCCAGGAACCGCATGAGATGAAGAAGAGCACGAGCCTCAGAGCGCAGCGCAATAGGGGTACAACAGCGATAAAGTACCGTATCGTACCGTACGTTCTGCGTCTGCACGGCACGGGTCAAGATCCACGGTGCACAGTTATACTGTATATCGGAACACCCGCGAAATAGTCCGAGAGCACGACTAGCCGAGTGAGGGAACTGCTTGTCCCAGGGCATAAGGAACAGAGAACAGGGAGGGTATGGTCTATGTGGTTGTCGGCGGGGGGAGCAAACAGCCCATGAGGTCATCAAATTCTCGGCAAGGAGGATATTTCAAGTAGAATAAAGTGAATAACTTTGTAAATTAATAATGAGAATTTTTTTTAAAAAAAATGTAAATGAAACCAAAAAGTACATTATTTCTCAATATTTACCAGTGGGAACGGCGACCACCATTCTCAGCAATCAGAGCCTGGATCTGATCAGGTATGCTGTCAACAGATTCTAGTATTGAGTCGGAGTCAAACTGATTCTAGGTTTCCTAAACCAAACTACTTGGTTTTGCTTTTACCTGAGCTTGAGGACTTCAGACTTGAGAAACCTCTTTTGGAATATGCCATATATTCTTGATAGGGTTGAGGTACAGGAGGCAGGGTACAGGTGAAAACGTGACATTGCAGACTCTATTTAGGTATAGCCTGCTGGATGAGCAACAGTGGAGTATTCCATGAACGAAAGGGTTGATCAACTCATGTACTTTTCTACTAGTGAAATAGCCTAGGAGCTATGGTAAGAACATTAGTATAATAAATTACAGTAGTAATTATGCCCTAGTAATTATTTAGAAGCAGAATAATAAGTTGAGCTCTATGCTAACCTGGGAATTCTTCACCCTATGAATGCATCCTGCTTCTTGAAATTGAAGAAAATACAAGTACAGTCAAACCCCGCTGTCCCGGATCTCAATAAACCGGATACCTCGCTGTCCCGTATGAATCTCCGTGAACTTTGAATTTATTTCCACCAAAGCCTGACCTGTTGTCCCGGATCCCTCGCTGAGCCGGACGGATTCCTCGGATTTTGGCCGTCCGGGATAGCGGGGTGCGACTGTATCTTCATACTTCCCTCTTACATAACAGGTTATCTGTTCAGTACCATCAATGCTAGAGAGTCACACATAGTATTGATCAGTCCAGACAATAGGCTTATAGATCATCTAGGTCTATGGGATTGTTGATAGCAGAGGTTAGCAGATTTGATTCGAGGGTCATTTCACAAAGGCTTTTGCCTACTATTGTATTATTGGTAAGTGCTAGGAGTAGTACCTTTTAAGATGGTATTGCCATTAAGTCTGATGCTATAAATGTCAGTAATATTATAGCAGGTACAGTATAACAGAAGCTCATTATGTTCTTACTGCTAAACTGATTGGATATTAATTATTACTTATCTGGGTTTGATACCAAATAGTACCACCTTGCTATTATTTTTTCCAATTCATTAGAATTGTCATATAGGTTAATATTACCTAAGTTTGCTTATTGTACCTTACCTTGTTACTACTTATTTGAGTATCACTAGCTACCTACTATTACCACATTATAGTACAATAGTAGTAGTTAATTTTTAGTACTTGTTTGAATTTTCTTACTTATTTTGTTAGTTTTATCATCCCCCCTTTCAACTATTTTTTTGAGAACTAAGGCTATCTTGTTATGCTACCATATTATCATCTTATCAGCATTTTATTAGGCAGAATATTTTTATTATTATTATATCAAAGTTATATGAATTTAAACAATCTACAATCCCTAAAGAATTCTCTCTCTCCACCCTCATAGGACTTATTCCTTTAATCCTACTGTTGAATGACTACTCTACCAGTCCCTCAACCTTTCTTCTTGTTCTATTAAAGACTGATTCACATACCTCATTCCCTGTATCCTATTTGTATTTCCAGTGTTTTTTACAATTTACAGAATACTTAGAAGTAAGTTATAAGAGCTATGATTCGCCTTTCGGCACATGTTGAATAGTTTAAGTGACCTGGTATCTAAATAGGAAGTATGAGGAGTCTTACCTTACTCTAAAATTTTGAAATTCATCGGCAGTACGTATCTCGAGGGCTATATGAAGAGGTAAAAAGACTATATTAGCCTCTTAGCAAAAGGACATTTGGGAACAATAACAGATTGAAGTTAATGTAGCAATATGCTGACTCTAGTCCTGTATGATAGTAGACAGAATATCAGCTTTGGGTGATAGAGTATAGGGCTTCTATATAAAAGGTAAGATATATCATATCTAAGTACAACACTCTGGGTTTGAACACTTATTCTCCCATGGTCCCTATATTTGCTTAAACAAATCCCCTTTATAAATGGTCAGAGAATTCGCTAGAGTAGGCCGATGCCCAACATCCTCAGATTAGAGACAAGGATGAAAACTAATGATAACGACTATTCCAGAGGAATGGGATTAAATCATAGAGGAGAGGATACTGTCATGTGAAGACAATGTTTACACAAATTGAGGCAGTGATTACAGCTAACGGAGGGGACAGGTAATGGTAGATTTGGTTTTATTTTTAATTTAATTTAATTTATATCTCTTTTCGACTTCTTTGACTGAGATAGAATTCCGTCATTCCTGACCTTTTCTTGCCTTCTTTTCTGGCGATTCGGACCCCCTGCTACCCCCCTGTCTCAGCCTTAGATAAACCTACCAACAGCATTTTACCACCCGTGTTTTCGGGTACTTCTTACGGGGGACAAATAACTCGGCCCGCTCATGCGCCATCAAATCTGCCAACTCGCACAATACAGCCCCCCGTAATTGACCAGCTCCGCTACCCGTTCGCTAGGTTTAGTCGTAGGCAATATATTACGAAACAGTACCCACCCCTTACTCATTTATACGCAGCAATGTACAGTCGCACCCCGCTATCCCGGACGGCCAAAATCCGAGGAATCCGTCCGGCTCAGCGAGGGATCCGGGACAACAGGTCAGGCTTTGGTGGAAATAAATTCAAAGTTCACGGAGATTCATACGGGACAGCGAGGTAACCGGTTTATTGAGATCCGGGACAGCGGGGTTTGACTGTATACACAACTTGTGCTTTTTACGCCCCACTTTTTAACTTCCCTCCAACCAGTCAACACCAAAAAAACAAAATACACCCTCTCAGCCGATCGGCGCAACCGGCGGTTCCCTTCTCGCGAAGCTGAAAAAAAGGGAAAAAAAGGAAAGAAAAGCAGGGAAGGAATGAAGGAAAATTCACATCCAGCCCGTGGCGCGGGGTACGGAACGGTTACGAGTAGGGTTTTTTATACATACTCGTGTAACTTACCCACCACCGGTTCTGTTCATTATACGATATCATAACGGGCCATTAGCCCCGGCGTACCGGCACGCCACCGGATTTCACAGGGTTATGCTGGAGAATGTTTCTCTTGCTTTTTATCGTAGGTGGGAAGGTAGGTTGAAGGAGTACTGGCACTCGAGTACGGTAGTAGTTTGCTAGAATCATCGGAGGTCACTCGTAAGATATGGTGCTGGTGGAAAAACAATATCATACGGTCCAGTAGTCCCGATTCACACCGACAATAGCAATACAAGCGGTGTATATATATAAAAACACCAAAATTCAGCGCACCCAGTCATTCATTCATACCAGCCTTCACTCACAAGCCACTATTTCCCTATCCAGGAATGAAACAGAAATGCCGAGAGAGTTTCCACACCCATACCGCAATCCACGCTACCAACCGCGATTCCATCAATCGAGAGTGTAGCCCCAGACTAACCGCATTCTCGACAACGCGGGTATGTAGAAAGGCAAATACGGTGTTAGAGAGAGGTACGACAGATACCATTGGTGTAAAGTGTAGAATACTCGACTGAGAGCCCGAGGAATACCAAAAATAGAGTAAAATGAAATACGAATGGAGATGTGATTGTTCTAATTTTATAAAAGAAATCAGATATTAATTGCCATGAATTTTTTTTTTTTTTTTGAATGAATTAGAAGTAGTATATAATAACTAAATAATAGGAGATATTTTAATCATCCTCTGTCTCCTCTACAAACTGGGCGATTGGAATCTCAATACCACGAGATATCATCACCACTTTCGTTTAAACTCAACCTTATCCTTCGGCCATGCCAGAGGATGGGAATATGTCTTAATGATTCCCTCCTCTCCATGCTCATTAAGGTCTATCCTGTTGAGCTCCCACTCTCCTCTTCCGCGATCTTTGTTGATGGTTTCTCTCCTGTCCCCGCTTTTGTTTGGCCTCACTCAGCTTTCTGCTCTGCCTCACTTAATATTTGCACGATTGGAAATGCACTCAGACCTCCGTATACGGACGGGAGACATAGTTGCAGTAGGGGGAAACATTCTACAGGCCTACAGTTGCTTTAGCATTCTGATAGTTGATTTCCCATCTCTCACTTTGATAAGAACTGCCTAGATGGCCACGCACACGATTCGGTTGGTCTTTGGGTCTACTCCGCCTCCAACCTGACCTCCAGAAGATGATCGGCTGGCACCTTATTGCCTCCCCTAAGCTGGTAACTTACTACCACCTCCAGGCTGACACTCATTCCTCTGGACTCAGCTCTGAGCCCTGCCTCAAGCAGGCCTCACTTCGTTTAGGTGCCTCTTCTAAAGGGGCCCCTTTCATCCCTCGGTGCCGGGATATATGCCCTCAGCAATGTCATCCTACTTTGTGTCCTTGCCAGCTTATTATGGGAGCTGGACCTGCGTTTGTCTTGTACCTAGGCCTATGGTTTGACTTTGGTCTTAGGTGTTGGGGTTTCCTAGTTTTGTCTGGTTGAGATTTCAACATGGCGGCTTGTTAGGATAGTTTTTTACACCAGTTGGGTTAGGCTTCACATACAGTTTTTCCATAGCTTTACGGGGTCAGGGCAGGGTAGGAGGTTTGTTTACTGCTATAGCTAACGCTGCATGTAGATTCTGTACCTTGAAGATGAATAAAAATATAATTAATAATAAATAATAATAGGTGATATTTTAATAAACATATAAGTAGTGAGAAGTATTGAGGAAGATGAGGATGGAAGAAAAATTATAATTTTGAAGTTTACAAAATACCAAAAGGGTAGGAACTTGAAAGCTCGGAAAAAGATATATGTTATTATATTCATATTTGTTGAGGTATTGAGAAAATACTGCAGAGGAAGTTTGGATGGAAACCAGATTATTAATCACTGTAACTGTATCAGAATCCCACTATGTTTCTACTATTACTAAGGACTTGATGTTGGTTATTACTTATTTGGGTTTATACCTGATAGGCACTACCTTTTGGTTCTCACTGTTACAAACCTATCCTTAGTCTGCCAGACAAGGCACACTATCTCCTTCAACTGCAACAGGTAACGATACGTACCGCTCATCTTACCTCTCTTCAGGTCTCGTAGCCTTATGTCGCCAAGGGAACGCTGAGTCCTTTCACTCCTAGCCCGTGCGACTACTCCTTAGCGATACGTTTCTTGAATTACCTTTCAGTTGGTGATATAAACGGATGGTTGTAATAAGAATAAAGTATTCAATAGTAAAAGTATAACATAGCAAGTAAGTTAGGTGGTTGCGTGAAGAGCTAGCTATCTGTGTCCGTGACCCTTCCTATATAGGCGCTCTTCCCACAACCCTGACCCTGGTGACTTTACTATAATTCACCTCTTTACTATGACTGCCACGTGAGTCATAGTATACAATCCCCATAATATCCAATTTCCATTAAATGTCATGTACGCTAATCGCGTCACATGCGTGAAACCCCTGACTCATACTTGTAGTCAGGTGCGAAAGTCATAACATCATATGATCTCATAATCGTGAGTCATGAAACCATAAACATAAATCAAATCAAACATCATAATCATAAATGATCTCACAAATCGTGAGTCATGTGAAATATTCCATATTGCTAAGTCACGATTTGTGACAATAGCTCCTCTCTCCCCTCAGCTTGAGTCCAATCAAGCTATTCACCAAGGTTTATTACTTGGTTCCCAAATCTTCTTGCGTCACAACGGAACTTGCGTAAAATTTGTTCCGTTGTGCGTAACTGTTTCCTGATCATCTCCAATGTCAGGTCTGCCACCTCGATAGTTCGCTTTTAGTGCGCAATGGTGGCTTGTTGCACTTCGAGGGAGTCCTCTTGGAGTCTGATTGTTCCTTGGGCTTCATCCAGTTGTATTTCGAAACCAGAAATTTTTCATTGGAGGCATTCGATATCTGCCTGCGTGTGTTGGCTTTCAGGATCATTGTTTTGGGTTTCCTCGCCCCTCTCCAACCGTCCCCGCCTGGCTTCCGTGCGCTCAGCATCCCTCCTGCTCAGTTCTTCTCTTTTGCCCCATGCTTTGGGGTAGTATCCTGCCCGGATCTTCGCATCCCGGTGGGCTCGACAATTATTTCGGTAGCACTCCTCCCATCTCGTTTCTGCATGTGGTTGTTTTGGCCAGTAACTGGCCCCTTCCTTGTCTTCTCTATGGACGTTGCAATGCTCGTCATAGCATGCCGTCCAGCTCATCGCGTTGTGTTCTGATGCCCTTTGCCAGTCCTCTACCGTCACATAGCCTGGGCTAGTTGGAGTGATTTCTCGCATTGGGTCTACCCAACCATTGTTCGTTGTTTCTTGTTTGATTTCTTCCCAGCCTTGGTTTATCTGGGTATCGTTTGTGGAAGTGTTTGATTGCATTTTCTGCGTGTTCGAAGTTTTCCGCTGGGTACCAAACTTTATCGTGATCAGGAGAATATCCTGTCCACTTAGCTCGATATTGGAGTCTTCCGTAATGTAGTCGTGAATCGACTATTTCTTCAAGTTCGTATTCTCTTTCGCCTTCGATTTCGATTGGTGGTGGTGGTGACTGGATCTGTGATGGGAATCTTTGGTCATGGTAGGGTTCGAGAAGTGAGATGTGGATGGTGTTGTGTATTCTCATCGATGGGGGAAAGTCCAGCTCATATGCACGGTTCCCCATTCTCGCCAAGATCTTGAAGGGCCCCATCTTTCTATAATCGAGGTTCTTGCATGGTCTTGTGGTCCTTACATTCCTTGGTCTGAACCATACCATATCTCCTGATTTCAAATTCGGATCGGGTTTTCTGTGTTGATCGTAATTTTCTTTTTGTCGAAGTGGTGCCCCCACCATTTCCTAGCGTATGGTATCGTGCCATTGGTTCCTTTTGTTCACCGGTATCTTCTGATCCGGTATCAGATGACCGCTTACGTCATGTTTCAGGTATTGTCCATAGTTTGCCAAGAAGGGTGTTGTCTTAATTGTTTCTTGTTGTCCGTTGTTGTATGCAAACTCCGCAAAAGGTAATAGTTCGTTCCATTTATCCTATTGATAATTGACGTATGCTCTCAGGTATTGTTCCAGGATGGCATTAGTTCTTTCAGTCTGTCCATCCGTTTGCGGGTGGTAAGCCGTGTTCAGTTTTCCTTCGATTCCCAATCTCTAGGCTGTCTCCTTTTATAGGTCCGAGGTGAACCGTGTTCCCCTATCGGTGATGATATTCTGTGGAAATCCGTGTAATCGAAAGATTTCTTTTGCAAAGGTTTGCGCGAATTGTTTGTTGTCATATCCTTTCGACATGCAATAAAATGACTCATTTTTGTCAGTCTGTCGATGACTACCAGAATAGCATCGTAGCCGTCCGATTCTGGTAAATCCGTGATAAAATCCATAGATATCGACTTCCATGGCTTATCTGGTGCTTCGTTTGATTGTAGTTGACCATACGGAGCATGTCGTGATGACTTCGTCCTTGGACAAATGTCGCAGTTCTAGACATATCTCTTGATCGTTTCTCGCATTCCAGGCCAGTAATAACTGTGACTGAAGAGTTCTGTGGTCTTTGCTGTCCCTCTATGTCCTGCTTGTAGAATGTCGTTATTTTTTCTGATAAGTTCAGTCCTTATCTTTTCCTCTTTTGGTACCCAAATCTTGTTCTGGTACCATAGGCAGTCGTCCTTCCATTGACATAGCCCCAGGGCTACATCCTTCATTTCTTTTGTTCCCTGTTCCAATGCTTTCCTTATCTCTTGTATGCGAGGGTCCCTCCCACTCTATTCCCTAAGAGTTCTCATCTCTTCTTCAGGAAAGCTAGTAATATTCATTTCCTGTATCCTTATCTCCGCGAAGTATTTCTCTTGTGGTAATAGGATTCTTTATTTCTGTTTGATCCTGTCGTCATCTTCTTCTGGCGCATCTTGACTTCTCCTTGTCAAAGCGTCCGGTTTGCCGCCTTCCTTTCCTGGCCAATATTCGATCCTTATATTGTATTGGCTTAACTTCTCGCTCCACCGGATTTGTCGTTCATTAAGAACTTTTGTTGTCGTGAAAGGAACCAAGTTCTTATGGTCGGTGAGGATCCCTGTCTTGTGATGGCTTCCCAACACATATCTTCTCCATTCCTTGAGTGCCTGTACTATGGCCAATAGTTCTTTATTGTGAATATCGTAGTTGCATTCCGCGTTCGTCATTGTCTTTGATCGGAATGCCACGGGTCGCCCTTTCTCGTCTTCGCACTGTTGCGATAAAATTCCTGAACAGACATACTTCGATGCATCTGTTTCAATCATGATCGGTCTCTCCGGACTGTAAAGGGTGAGTACGGGTGCTGAAGTTATTTTTTGTCTCATAGTATCGAACGCCTTGCCTTCCGCTGTACCCCACTTCCATTTTGCATTTTTCTGTCTCAGGTTGTATAGAGGTTTTGCTGTCCTGCTAAACGCCTCTATGAATCTTCGGTAAAAGTTGCAGAATCCCATGAATCTTTGGATATCGGTTTTGTTCTTCGGAATTGCCCATTCCCATATGGCTGCCATCTTGATAGGATCCATCCGGACTCCTTCTTGGTCGATAATAAATTCTAAGTATTCCACTTCTGTCTTCTGGAATTCACACTTAGTTGGTTTGATTCTCATTCCGGATTTTCCAATCGCTTCCAGGATTTTCCCACGTCTTTCTGGTGCTGCTCCATTGTTTCTGAGTACACCAGTACGTAATCCAAATATACTATGCAGCATATGACCAAGAATCGGTATAACGTTTGATTGATCCATCTCTGCAATATTGCCGGTGCGTTGGTCAAGCCGAATGGCATTACCAAGTATTCGTAAGTTCCGTATCGTGTGGCGAATGTAGTTTTCCATTCGTCTCCTTTCTTGATCCGCACGTTGTGGTATGCATCTTGAATATCCAGTTTCGTAAAGTATCGGGCCCTATTTAGCCTATCCAAGGCTTTGCCGATGAGTGGTAGTGGGTAACGATCTTTTTCGTAACTACGCTAAGTCCCCGGTAATTCAAGCATAGTCCTAATTTTCCGTCCTTCTTTTTGAGGAAAAGGATGGGTGCTCCTGTTTCCGCTAAGGAGTCTCGTATCCATCCCCTTTCCAGATTCTGTTTCAAATAGCTTCTCAATTCTTCCAGTTCCGCCGCTCCTAATGGATATAACCTCTTTGCTGGGATGGTCTTTCCTTTTTCTAGGTTAATCTCGTGGTCTACTCCTTCTCTGTAAGGCGGTAACTTGGTCTTTTCTTTCTCCTCAAACAGATCCAGTTATTGGTGATATACCTCTGGTAGCATCCGTTCCAAGATTTCCCTCCCTTAGTACATTTTGGCCTTAATAGCCAGCTTGGTACTGACATTAATTGCCTTCAAATCGCATTGGCCGTTCTCCTGGTTCCACTTGAGAATGCCTGTGATTTCTCCTCTTCTGTAGAACTTCCCTAAGGCTTGCACCGAGATCTCGCATATCTCTGTTCGTTTGTGGTCCGTTTTTATTTCTTCCTGGGTACCCTCTGATTCGTTTCTGTCTCGGTCTCTTTTATGGTCTGTACTTCCTAATCCTGTGTCTTCTCGTTCAGTCTTTGAAAGTACTTCGACTTCCTTGCATTCCCCGTCCAGGTATCTTTCACATATCAGTTGTGCTATCCTGTCACCGGAGTTGACTGTGTAGTCTTCGTCCCCGAGGTTCACCATTACTACCTTCAGTTCACCTGAATAATCCGCATCTATTACACCCGCGTTGGTTGTGAGCCTGTTCTTGACTGCCAACCCGCTTCGTAGTGCAATGCGCCCATAAGTGCCCTGTGGTAATCCATTGGCTATTCCAGTTTGGATGACTTCTTGCCCTTTGGCTCGTATCTTTGCTCTTTCGCTAGTGTACAGGTCATGTCCTGCCGCCCTCAGTAAGCCTCTCGTAGGCATTATTGCCTCTTTAGTTAACCTTTTGACTAGGATCTGCCTATCCGTATTTGCCTGAACCGTTGAGAACTTCATATCTAAATTCTCCTACAGGGCTTCCGCTTCTGGGACTTTAAAGACCCTCGGTGACTCTTTTAAACACCAGGTCGTGCATCTCACACTATCAAACGTGATGGTCCCCTTTCCCCAATCAATTGCAGGGCTATGTTCTCTCAACCATGGCATTCCCAGAACTGGTTTATGGTTTTGTAAATTTGCCACTTGGAAGGTAATCATTTCCCTATGGCTACCAATGTCCATAGGTACTGTCGTCGTATGAGTAACTGGACGCTTCGCGCTGAGTTTGCCGTCCGCCATGTAAATTTCTCGTTGTTGTTTGGCTTTCGCTATAGGCATGCCTTACTTTTCGCATACCTCCTTATCAATAAATTACTCAGTCGCTCCTGAGTCAATCATTCCGTTGATGCTGACAATCTTGTTTCTGCCATGTAGTCACATTTTTACCATCACATAGTCATTTTCGTGTTCCAGTGATTCCGTGTTGTTTAGTGCTGCGTAGAAGTTTCTTATCTCGATGGGTTTCTTTTTCCCCTTGTCCCTCAGAACATCGCTTACAGTGGACCGTCTTCTTTTTCCTCTTCGTTCTTTTCGCTTTCGAGATCCATTTCGCGGATTGCTGTTCTTTGTTTCTATCGTGGGTTCTGAACCCTACTGACTGTCCTCACCGGGTATTCTTTCTCATCTCTTGGGTTGGTGCAGTTTCTCATCATGTATCCTGGCTTCGCACATGCCATACACAGATTGTTGTTTCTTCTCCTCCAATATTCGGTCTTTGATATGTTAAGAGCTTGTCTTCGCCTAGTCGCATCCAGGTCCATTGGATCTCATCGGGGCTCCTGTATTCGTTGGGTCTTGAAGGTTCCGTCGTAGTTTTTGGAGTTGTCGTATGTTTTGGTCTTTGACCTTCCTTGCACATGTTTGATAACGTCCAGGTGGTTTTCCTGATTAATGGCCCATACCGCCATTTCCTCAGTCGTCGTAAAGTCTTGAGCTCTCATGGCCCATGCGTTCTGGATTTCTTCATGTAAGCCTCTTAGGAAGGCCCTTCGCTAGGTTGCTTCGTCATATTCTAACTCAGTTGCCAACAGTCGTAACTCGTTCCCGAAATCACTAACATTCCGGCTCCCGTGCTTGATTTTTTCGATTTTGTTTCTTGCTGTTTCCCTAGCATCCACGTCCCCGATATGGATGCGTAGAGTTGCTTGAAATTCTGCCTAGTTATTCCATGTGGCTGGGGTCTTTACTTCCACATAGGGAGTAATCCATTTGCCTGCTGATTCCCTCGGTAGGGATTTGGCGAAGTCCACTTTTAGTCCGTCTTCATTTTCTCACCATCCTAGTGCTGTGTAGTACATGGCAAGTTGGACTAGCCATGCTCCCAGTTTGGTACGGTCTCCTGTAAACGTATCCGGGGTTTTGATTTTTGGTCTCCGCACCGTCTGTTCCTGTCGATTTTCCTGAACCGTTCTGATCAACTCCGGGAGTTGTTTTCTCGTGAGAGTTATCGTATCCGCTGGTCCTGCTACCCCCGACATTCCCTATATTGGGGATGCTCCTGAGCTTACTGACCCTGATCTGGATCTTGCTTCCGGGGTGACCGGGCTTGGAGGTCTTGGGGATCCTTCGCGTGAAATCTCGCTTAAGGCTAGTCTAAGTTCTGCTTGTAGTCCTAAGAAAGTCTGTGGATCGTTGAAGTCTGGTACTTATGTATCTGTAGGTGAATCCGTTTTGTATTCGTTAAGTGTCGCAACAGGACGCAACCAAATATTACAAACCTAAGCTTAGTCTGCCGGACAAGGCACACTATCTCCTTCAACTGCAACAGGTAACAATACGTACCGCTCGTCTTAGATCTCTTCAGGTCTCCTAGCCTTATGTCGCCTAAGGAACGCAGAGTCCTTTCACTCCAAGCCCGTGCTACTACTCCTTAGCGATACTTTCTTGAATCACCTTTCGGACGGTGATATAAACGGATGGTTGTAAAAAGAATAAAGTATTTAATAGTAAAAGTATAACATAGGAAGTAAGTTAGGTGGTTATGTGAAGAGCTAGCTATCTGGGTCCGTGACCCTTCTTATATAGGCGCTCTTCCCACAACCCTGACCCTGGTGACTTTACCATGATTCACCTCTTTACTATGACTGCCGCGTGAGTCATAGTAAAACAAACATCCTATGTGTCACAAATCGTGACTTAGCAATAGGGAATGTTTCACATGACTCACGATTTGTGAG
>QFET01001152.1:0-10400 GCA_003316355.1 Tuber calosporum | reverse complement strand
GTTGAGGTGGTCGTTGTTGAGCCAGCTCCAGAGATCAGAGAAGCTGTGCCAGAGCCAGTGTACCATCCCGCTCCTCCACTCCCCCAGGTACTCGCTGTCGCGCCTGAGCCCCCACGCCCGAAGCCCGTCCCGAGCATTCCACCGTTGTTGATGTGGACTGCTGGGCGGTACGGGTCTAAGAAAGGGCGTCGTTAGAGATGGATTGCCTTTACATGCCTCTTTCTATTCCCATTCTAGCCTATACCGCATTTCCCAACCTTTCCCGTTTTTATCCTTCCCCCCCCAAATTTCTTTGTTTTATTTTTCTTTCATTCCAAGAAAACAACACTGGATGGGGCGCACGGAGGCAGGCAAGCACGAACGGGAATAACAGAGGGATCTTTCCTATATGATTTCATCTTCTAATGGGACGAAATGAAGGTGGAGTTTTCGATCTTTTTCTCTTCTTTTCTATTCCTGATTTTATTGTATTTTAACGTTTGTGGAAATATTTTCATGGTGGTGGGGCGTGTGACATGTTATGTTACGATGTAGGCTAGGTAAGGCTAGGGTAATGTTTGCGTGTAGTTTCCCTTTTTGCAAAAAAAAAGTTTGTCGATGGGGTAATAATTTTTATAAATTTTGTTATATCGTGGGGCTCCACCGGAGTGATGTTTCCCTCGTATATACCGACCGCTCAACCTCAAGTGTAACTCTCTTTATATTATACTTCCCGGATTCTCCTCCTCCATCTCTCCTCTGTACGCCAGCCATCTACTCTCACAACTCCTGCGCCCAAGCAACCTGTACAATCCCGCCAACCTCGACCCACCCCTCATCTCCTGCTTCACCACGCCCTTCACAATCCCATCAAACTCCTCCTACCTAATAACCATCCTAACCGCCCACCCTAAATTCGCGGAGCGGGGTCAACATCCCAACCTTCTTCCATAATTCCTCAATCCCCATCCAAACCCTCCACTCCCCCTTCCACTCCTAGAACACCCTAAGAAACCCTCCTTCACCTCCCCCACCACAATCCGGGGCCACAAATAATACTTATATCATACCAGCCAATCCATCCTCTCCCGTAACCCTCCAACTCAACTCCCGCAGGCACGCTCCCCACCCTGTACCACCAGCGCACTCACACTACACGCTGGTTATAATCCTCTACGTTCCACAGCAGTGCTAACTGGCTAGCGGGCTTCAGCACGCGCGCGATCCTGCACAGCGCGGGGACACTGGCGAACCAGTGGAACGCCTGCGTAACGAAGATAACTTCGACGTGAGCGTCGGGCAGTGCAATGTGCACGACCATGGCATCGAGGAGAGTGACGTTCGGGAGAGACTTTGGTTCAAGAAAGCGGCGCATATCTGGGTGCGGCTCTACAGCAGTTATGCGGGACATTCGGGACGCACGGAGGGGAAGGTGCTGAATGTGCCGGTGTCGGCCGCGAGGTCCAGGAGTGACGCATGGGGTTTGTTGAGGAGGTGGGTAGTGGTTAGTAGATGGGTTACTGTTGTTAGCGAGTAACTGGGACGGTGGGAGTTGTAGAAGGTTGAGGAGAAGTCTGTGAGGCAGTGGTGGGGTAGATTTCTGTTGGCATTGCGTGGGTTGGTGGAAGGAGGAGTAGGAGGGTTAGGCATCTGTATCACAGATTGAAGCTCAAAGAGTGGAGAGGGAAATGTAGGGGGGGGGCAGGTCAAGCGCAGATCCGAAGAATTACGGCCTTCGCTACAAGTAACAAGCAAGATAATAATAATAATAAAACCAAAAACCAAAAACCATGGTCCTACCCTACACCCCCCACACACCCAACAAACAAACCAAATCCTCCATGTGAGAAAAACCAACTGTTGTCACCGGAGCCCAACCGGGAACGCCGAGGCTGTGACAAAAGCGTCCCTATGAATGTCATCATCATCCCAACCAGCCTTTCCTCCAAACCAACACCATATCTGACCCATTTCTACCCTCGTTATGGGTATCTTTGGACAGTTGGGCTAGCACTACGTCAATGAGGTAGATAACTGATCCCGTACTCATTCCTGCCTACTTCTCAATTAAAAAATGGTTTCCCCTTCACCAATTGACTTACCAAGAGGCATTGACCGGAGTACGGTACAGGTGCCATGCATATCGAGTATGATATACGAGTACTCGTACAGTGCCTTTTTACCAACAAGGCATCCACCCCTACCATTACGGAAAAGTGCAAAATCAATCTCCAGTATCAAGAAATGCACTACCTCTACCGCCACCGCTACTGCTACTCTGACCTACCGTACTTCCTCCACCTCCACCTCCACCTTCCTTCCTTCAATAAATTACCAATTCTACACCCCGACTTCCCTTCCCTTCTCCAATCCACAACCGAGTACTTGTACGGTGGGTCGCACAGCTAAAACATGTGGATACTGAAACCCTCCGATACACCGTTGGGAATACCGTAGTTTGTCGAGCTAGACTTGCTCCCGCAATAATAGGCGGGGACGAAGGGTAGCCGGTAGCAGTCTCGGAAAGAGAGAAGGCATTTGCTACTCCTGAAGAAGGGTAAATCGTACTGCCCGCGTATCTGCAAAAAGCAACACTGATTTCCCGTGCACTTCTCGATTAAGGCTCCGGAATGGGAGAAAGGTAGTTGTCGTGGAAGAAAGAAAGGAAATAAAGAGAGGAATGTAGTATATGGCGGGGGGCCGCCGAGTTGTTTTTTTTTTATTATTATTATTATCTGGGAGCTGGTAAGTTAGTTTGTGAGTGTTGGGAGGGGGGGAAATATAGCCAAGGGCATTTTTGACAATGTCATGTTCTAGGGAAGAGAGAGCGGACTGGATGTGCTTATAGTGGGCAAGAAGTCGTGGTAGGGTTATCAATTTCAATTCACCGCCAAAAACTGGTATACGGAACTATAAAAAAATAATAAAAAATTAAAAACAAAAACAAAAATAAAAATAAAATCACTACCATCAACAACATAACTGGGTTCACGGGCACTCATCTGACTAGGGGATACCGGATTCATGCATCTTCCCAGTTCATAAACAGTCTAAACCAACCCCTGCCATAAAACAAATTACCCATAATCTCCAAGCCAGAAAACAAATTCATCCCAAAACCTCAGGAAGCAACGTGAACCTCCGCCATCACTCCTTGTCAAATCACCCACTAATGTCCTGCGCGATGTATACCCTTTGCCACAATGTAAACAGGTTGATCCATCCTTGTCAAGCGCAAATCAAACGATAAAAGTGTTCCTCAAAGAGTCAGAGATAAAGCCAGTCTCCCAGTCCCTTGCAATATCATGTCAAAATTTATCCATCCAGAGATCCAAGCAGGACAGATACTCAGCAAGATGTCTAGAGAACATAATATGGTCTCAACAGGCACCACAATATCCATCCCCAGTGCCGATGCCGGCCAGACAAATCCTGTCGGACTGTATTGGCCAGCTGGACATAGGTCTACTGCAACACTTTTTCGAGCAGCCATCAACTAAACATACACAGCAGCTATCGAAGGAGTGTTCTGCCTGGATGCCATGATCGTCTTTGACGTACCCAAGTGATGCGAGGGGATTGCCACCCAGTACGTGGACATTGTCAGCCCACTTGCTGGACACCGGGATACCCATACCCAAGAACCAGTATTTGCGCCACCACTCAATCCACAAGTGTCAAAACTTGTCGTTGTTTAGAGTAGTTATGTCCAGGTAATTGTCATGCTTAGGGCAGACAGCAACATCGAACCTGACAATTTCATCCTAGCATGAAAGGTGCGAGCTGATTACAAAGCTGCAGTGGAGTCCTAATAGAACAAAAGTGAACAGACGGGACAGTCCACCAAAGTGGATAGGAAGACACAGGGCACAGTGGTAATAAGCGCAACCGAAAGCCCTGTGCCAATTTATCCATTCAGAATGTCTCAATAACAGGATCAGATGGTCGTTGCTCAATCCCAAGTCAGAGAGAGATGAGGCTACGTGACTAATTGCCAGCTGGGATGCTGCCTTCCTGGCTATGTCAGCAATCTCATTGCCGGCGACACCAGCATGTTTATGGGACCAGCCAAATGTAACTTGCTTAAAATGGTTGATGACATCCGAGAATGCAACCCACAGTGCAGTCAGTAGACTATTGAGCTCCATTTGTCGTAAAGGGTGTAGTGCGGAGGTGGAGTCTGTAAAAATGCAGACTGACAGGCCTGGTATAATGACATTGAATAGAGTGTGCCACAAAGTGTATAGTTCATATTCCACAATCCTCCAAGTGTCCAGAACAGAAAATGGAACTGGGTACGCATATCGACCACCTGTCCAGGTGACTCAAGAACAGCTACTCCTACCAGAGGACTTCGAACCATAATATTATAGTACCAACAACTTTGGATCGTCTTGTGCTCTCCTGTAAACAGTGTCATGGAAGTCAATAGCATGGCTCTTGTCAGATGCAATGTCGACGATAAAGGGATTATCAATTAATACATCTGTCGACAATAGAGTGCCTCATAGGCCATCATAGTGCCATTCCGATCTCAATCACCCAAACCACGCATGTGATTGACTGTCACAAATCGTGACTTAGCAGTATGGAATATTTCACATGACTAACAATTTGTGATATCATTTATAAGTATGATATTTTGTTGGTTTGATTAATGTTTATAGTTTCATGACTCACGATTGTAAGGTCCTATGAAGTTATGAGTTTTGCACCTGACTACAAGTATAAGTTAGGGGTTTCACGCATGTGACGCGATTAGCGCACATGACCTTTTATGGAATTGGATATTGTGGGGATTGATACTATAACTCAAGTTATGAATCATAGGATGTTTGTTATACTATGACTCACGTAGCAGTCATAGTAAGGAGGTGACTCATAGTAAAGTCACCAGGGTTAGGGTTGTGGGAAGAGCGCCTATATTAGGTGGGTCACGGACACAGATAGCTAGCTCTTCACGCAACCACCTAAGTTACTTCCTATGTATTATTTTACCTATTAGTTCAATCTATACTTTATTCCTATTACGACCATCCGTTTATATCACTGACGGAAAGGTGATTCAAGGAATGTATCAGGAAGAAGTAGTCGCAAGGGCTAGGAGTGCGAGGTCTGTGCGTTCCCATGGCAACATAGGGCTATATTACCTGAACAGCGGTAAGACCAGCAGTACGTATCGTTACCTGTTGCACTTGAAGAAGATAGTGTGCCATGTCCAGCAGACTAAGGATAGGTTTGTAACAAGGACAATATCTGAATATAGCCATCCGAAGGCAGCATCTGTGCGGGAGATAGGCACCCTGTACCTGAGTTGGTGCCAGTCCCAGTTCCATGTACATGATGTTGCTAGGGCTGCGAATGGGTATCTGGAATATGCTTCTGGTACAGTCGAATAGATGTCGCTGCATCTCGACGACATACTGGGAATGGTCCGCAACGAATTCCAAGCAGTAGTATGAGGTAGGGAGATAAACAGCCTGCATCAACCTCAATACTCCCGAGCTCCCAGCCCACTGTTGCTTCCATGCCTCCTACCCAATCCCATGATCCTCCTCCGAACCTGCAAAGCTTTGTCCAACCAATACCTAACATGTGATTTCTAATTTAAAAACATTTTAAATTGAAAATTCAACAGACTCATAACTACCACGGGTGCCACATGGGTTCCATCCAACAACACTGGGGGCCAGGCGCAATCACCAAATCCCATAAAACATGTCTTCATAGCCGAAAGGTTAATCTCCATTGACCGTACAACTCCACAGCAGTCATCAAAGACCTCGGAAATCGTAGCCATGGCGGCGACTCTACCATCGCAGGTGACAGCAACAAACAATCGTCAACATAGGAGGTGACGATAGCCCTCCTACATGCAGTGTATAGAAGTCAAGGTCAAAAAATATCGCGACGATCACACAAAATAAAAATGGGGACAATGGGAGCCTTATCGTATACAAGGGGTTACCTGATAGACCTTCGATGTGCAACCTTTAAACCTAAACCAAACACGTCGCTGAGAGCACCACCACCGGATCCAATGTATCAAGTCCTCAGGGCATGTTCGGGTGGCCAAAAACTGACAAAGCCAGTCGACTTGAACATGAACAAACCCTCCTTCCACATCCATGCTGAGTAAACTGCACTGCATGTAATTGTTCTGTTGGAGGAACTCTTAGATCAGGGCCAGATTGTCATATCAGCTTTGTCCAGGGATGGCTCTAAATTGTGTATCTTGCAGATCTGTCGACTTGATACACCTACGAAGTACTACACGTTCAACAGTCTTGACCATCGCCGGTACCACACAAATCATTCTCGAGCTCTTGACAATATCATACCGGGGCTTGTGTGCCTTGAGAATCAAAATGATCTCTGCCTCAGACCAGTATTCTAAGCCATGAATCATTCTATAGTTCAGAAGACGCAGCAGGGTCTTTTCATCATGGTTATGCCACAAGCGCAGAAAAGGGTATACCAGGTTATCTAGACCAGGGGAGGACACTCGCAAATACAACAGCATGATCAAAGCAAGATCAGCGATTGGGTATAAGTAAACTGTATTACCCAAAGCCATGACTCCGGGCTGCAAGGGGAAAGTTGTTCTACCATAAGATCGGCAATCCCATAGTAGGTCGAGACTGTATTGCCCAAGTCGATAACCATTGCAAGGAGGAACCTCTATGCCGGGATCCATTCCACAAACTGATAAATGTCCGGCTCCCGGGCTTTAGAGAGGAAATCGCGTAAGTGTCATCTCCTCCATTGGATGATCAGCGTCCTATACACTGAACGTATCAAATTGTAGCATTGCGAAGGGCGAGTGTCATGCATATACAGCTTCAGGAGCACTTAACATCCCTTTGAAATCTCACCAAATTGTCGTTCCAGAATATGCCAACCTGTTCACGGTACTTCGAACTGGGAAGAATGTGGACGAAACTCTCAATAGCCGGCTATATCAAAGCATCAAGCAAGCTCTTCTAGTAGTCTACTCCTTTAACAATACACTTTGTCTTAATGCGACGCCAAGTCAGACAACCTAACGTGGCTTCCAACTGCATTAGAGCATTAATACATATGAAAGGAATGGAGTATTCTCAGCCGGCATCAAAGATCTTGATAGGCATGTTCGTGGCAGTGTTGTCCACAAAGCAAAGGGCAATATTGGATATCCCACAAAAAGTTGGGGTTCAAGAACCAACTAGGGTAAAATTCTTGTCATAGAAATTACCTGCTGTCCACTGACCGTAATTGTTCGTCGCGGAATCTCATCTATCATATATCGCATTCTGATCCCCTATGACGATATTGCAGTTGTCCCAAAGAGTCGACAGAGTCATGCAGTCCCGTTTCGGTAACTTGAGTCTTACGTATGTGCCTGTTACGATCCTATGCGGTAAGCTGGTTCTGCAACAGGTAACTACTTCTCTATGGGTTGGATGACTATGACCGGGCCATTGTTGTAGTCCGGTATGGGGCATGGCGCTAATCTCAGCCACCAGGGTAGGAGTACTATTGCAACGAGTAGTACTAGGCGGAGTTCCACTATTGCTCTTAGGCCTATGCCTACGTTGTCTGGATAGCTGAACCCTATGATTCCTATCGCACAACGCCATATGGGAATGGGACGGTAAAGAGGTAAAGTATATGTATAGGAAAGAACTTAGATGGTTGCGTGAAGAGTCCTAACTACAGGTCGCTTAGAGGTCCTTATATAGGCACTCTTCCCTCAACCCTAACCCTGGTGACTCATACCGTTGAGTCACACGACCTCTATGACTCATAGTGAGTCATAGTATGAAATCCATCAGCTGACTCCTCTGAGTCAACTGCGCCGCGTGCCAACCAATCATAACTCATATAATAAGTCATGTGCTCTAAAGTGGTCACATGCGCGAACCCCATGACTCATAATGTGAGTCATGTGCGAAATTCATTACAGCATATGACTCACAAATGTGAGTCATGCGCACGATCAACCAATCACAACATAACAATGATTGCACAAGTGTGCATCATGTGAAACCCCATGACTTCTAATGAGTCATAGTGCGAAATATAACAACCTTGTGACTCATAACTATGAGTCATGCGAAATTCTGCCTTGCTTAGTCACCAATCGTGACATTAGCTCCCCTCTCACTTAAGCCTGAGTCCCTTCAGGCTTAAAGTCCCATCTTCGTCAGGCTTTCTCCAAACCTGCGTAGTTCCCTTTTTAATTTCCGAACTTGATGTTCGGCCGACTGGTAGTTCCTCCGGACTTCCTCTAAGGTGGTATGTGCCGCCCTAATAGTCCGGTCCCGGTCATCAATCATTCTCTGATGTGTCCGCATATCAGTCCTTTGGGCCTCGATTGTGGCTTCGGCGGTGCAAAGTTGTTCTCGTAGCCCTTGCAACTGTCGTTGCAAACTTTCTTTGTCGGGGATCGTCTCGATTTCGCTCTTTTAGCCCCCCTCTCCCTTCAACTGTGTCCTCACAGTTGTTTTTCTTTTCCTAATACATGCATCGTTTTCCGTAAAGGCTGCCGCTTCCCTGGTTCGTCTTGGGTAAAACCCAGCATCGATTTTGTCGTGTCTGTGAGTACGACAAGTGTCCTTGAAACAGTGTTTCCAGGATGTCTCCTTCTGTGGTTGTTGCGGTTTGCGCAACTTGGGCTGTCGTGGAAACCAATTGCTTCCTTCCTTGTCGCGTAAATAAGTGTTGCAGGAATCATCGTAACAGGCAGTCCACGAAAGAGCGTTGTGTGCTGCCTGCTTTTCCCTTTCTTCCTGAGTAGCGTATGGCGGGCTGGTAGGGGTAGTAGTCATGGGGCTATCGCCCCAGCCTTCGTCTGGACCCAATGGCGTTGGGTCTTGCCTCGTGGGTTCGATTTTGACTGTAACCCACTCTGGGTTTTCTTGTGTACTGCTGATGGAAATGTTCAATGGCGATGCTGGCATTGTTGAAGTTTTCCGCAGGGTACCAAGTTTTGTCGTGTTCTGGTGAGTAGCCAGTCCACTTAGCTCTGTATTGTAGGCGTTTTCGGTGTATGCGTGAATCAATGATTTCTTCGAGTTCGTACTCGCTTTCTCCTTCTATCTTGATTGTAGGTGGTGGTGATTGCTTTTGTGAGGGGAACTGATTGTCTTGGTATGGTTCGAGTAGTGAGATGTGGAAGGTGTTGTGGACTTTCATCTGTTGGGGCAAGGCCAATTTATAGGCACTTGTGCCCACCTTCGTAAGGATCTTGAATTGTCCGATTTTCTTGTAATCCAGCTTCTTGCATGGTCTTGTGGTCCTTATATTTCTTGGCAGTAACCAGACCATGTCGCCTGACTGGAGATTCGGATCGGGTTTTCTGTGTTGATCGTAGTTTTCTTTTTGTCGTAATTGTGCACATACCATTTCCTGACGTAGGATTGTGTGCAGCTGACCCATCTCTTCCTTTTTCGTAGTTTCCTTTGGTATTATGTGGCCTGTCGCCCAATGTTCCGGATGTTGTCCGTAGTTTGTCTTGAAGGGTGTGGTCTTAATGGTTTCCTGTTTTCCATTGTTGTATGCAAATTCCGCTAATGGTAGTAATTCCGCCCAGTTATCTTGCTGATAGTTGACATAAGCCCTTAGGTATTGTTCCAGTATTCCATTCGTCCTTTCGGTTTGTCCGTCGGTTTGTGGATCGAAGGCGGTGCTCATTCTTCGTTCAATTCCCTAGCATTTTGTATTCTCTTTCCACAAGTCTGATGTAAATAAGGTTCCTCTATCGGTGATGATATCTTGTGGTAGTCCATGGAGTCGGAATATTTCCCGTAGGAATATCTGGACAAATTCTTTGGTGTTCATATCTTTTTTGCAGGGTATGAAATGGCTCATTTTTGTCAAGCGGTCGATGACCACCAGGATGGCGTCGTAATCGTCTGATTTCGGCAGGTCCGTGATGATGTCCATTGCTATCGATATCCTTTGTTAGATCGTAATGTACCAGTAGTGGGGCTGAAGTAAGTCGCCTGCGCAATTCATCGAATGCTTTTTGTTGGTTCTCGGTCCAGTTCCATTTGCAGTCCTTCTTCGTCAGTTGATAGAGTGGTTTAGTTATCCGACTAAACCCTTCTATGAATCGTCGATAGAAGTTGCAGAATCCCATAAAGCACTGTATTGCTTTCTTGCTTTTGGGTGGTTTCCATTCCCATATTGCTTCTGTTTTGATAGGATCAACGCTGACTCCGTCCTTGTCGATGATGAAGCCTAGGTATTCTGTCCGTTCCTTGTGAAATTCGCCCTTCGATGGCTTCCGTGTCAGCCCTTCTTTTCTCAGGGCTTCCATAATCATCCTGACATGGGTTCGGTGTTGTTCCAGGTTTTCTGAATATATCAGAATATGATTAAATAGACGATACAACAGATATCCAGAAACCTGCTGAGAATCCTATTGACCCATCGCT
>QFET01001148.1:51097-62402 GCA_003316355.1 Tuber calosporum | reverse complement strand
CAAGCCCAGAGCTCTCAAACTGCTCCTCTGGGCCCTTGTGGGAGTTATGTGCCTAACAGTCATATTATTTGCTCATATCTTTCACAGTTTGTTTTAATACTTCTCTAGCTTTTAGATATATTGCCTGCAGCCAGTGCGCGTATAACTGGGCGCCTGGATTTTGGGCTTTATGTTCCTTCATCTATTCTGTTTATGGATAGATCACATAATTAGGGTAAAATGATAATGTGCCATAGTGTTTGTTACTGAGTTATTGTAAGCGTGCTTGGCCAGTGGTAACAACTGGTACCAATCCGTTTGATCATTATTGACAAAGTTCCTGAGGTATCCTTTCAGAACTTGGTCGGTCCTCTTCATTTGTCCATCAGTTTGTGGGTGGTATGCAGTTGACATCTTTCGTTTTATCCCTAGACTTTAAGTAAAGGGATTCCCAGAATTCTCCCAAGAACTTTGCATCTATGTCTGAAATGATTTCTGCTGGAAGTCCATGTAGCTTCCATATATCCCTCAAGAATACGTTTGCAACATCCTTAGCGGTTGCATTATTTACCAGAGCTATGAAGTGAGCCTTCTTTGTAAACCGATCCATCACTACCTAATTTGTGTTCTTCCTTTTGACTCTGGTAGTTGTTTGATGAAGTCAGTCGATATAGATAACCAGACAGCAAATAGAAGGTCTAGGGGCTGCATCAGACTGAACCATGCATGTCGTGGGGATTTATTATGTTGACATTCATCACCTGACCGTACGTAGTCATTGATCCACACTGTATGTCCTTTCCAGCAAAAGTCCCTGGTAACTATTTCCAGAGTTTTTTCCTGTCCAAAGTGTGAGGCTACCTTAGAGTCGTGGCAACCTTTGCCTATAGTTGTCTGCAGCTGTTCGTTTTCTGCAATATATAAGCGTTTCTTATAGTAGATAAGTCCGTCTATTTCCGCCCAGTGACTTGGTACTGGTTTACCAGTGTTTGTTAATGTTTGCAATTACTGCTTGCGTTCGTGCCAGTTTTGATTGTTCTTGCCTGCCTCTTCAATTGTTCTTAATAATGTCTGATCATAATTCCTAATATCGATCTTTGACATTGTTGTATTAGACATTAGAAGTATCCCTTTATCTTGTCTCACTTGATGGACTATTTTTTCTAGACACTCATTTTCAGTGTCGTCCGCTTGTAAGTATGCGACTGTAACCCATAATGGTTACTATTATTAAGGCTGACAAGGCTAACCGAAACTAGCATGGCTAGTAAGGAGTTAGTTTGTATTGTTATTGGTTTCAAGTATCGTCTGATACTTAGTTTGTTTTATGTTGGGTTTCATGTGTCTGGCTGATACCCAATATGTTTTATGTTTTGTTTTATGTATCGGGATGATACATATTTTGTTTGTTGTACCGTTTAGGTGCATGAGGCATTTGTTTTATTGGAGGACTTTACAAGCGGAGTTTGGTTATATCCGTTGATTGGAAATCAAGTGGAAGGATATGGAAAGCTTTGGAAAAGCGAGATCATGTATTTAAGACTGCCCCTCTGGAGCTTAAATAGGGCAGACATCAACAGACAGAGTTTTCAAAATACTTGGTTGAGCAGTTACTTCTTTTTAGTTCGCACCAAACCACAGCTAGTAAGTCTAGGACCTAGCGAAGCTGGCGATATAGTAATCGACAGCTGTTTGACAACCTATCGAGATCTCGTGTAGCTATCACTCACTTGAAGTCCCGACAGTTTGGGATCTGAGTTAGTTATCGTTATACCTTACCGAGACGCATCCCTTTGGTGCCTGATACACCCAGGGAGGCCTTATAGCGACCACTACCTGGGTCTTAATTGCAGTAGACTGTCTTGGTGATACATCTGTACTTCCAAATCCACCTTTGCCACATGCAGGGTCTGCAAGTCTATTAACTACTATCGCCACAGGTGTGTGTATGTTCTCAATAATCATTTTCGCCATTTGGTCCCTTTTGCGGACCTGGCAATCTTGATTTCCATCGTTTATTATGATAACCGTGATCCCGGGTATATTCAGTGTCAATTACTATGCTGCCAATGCTGATCCCGTATTTAGCTGCCATTCCACTTTGGGGTGCTAGGCGTGTATATGTTCCCGCTTGTAATCCAACGGCAATTCCTGTCTCGACCAGCTGTTGTCCCTTGGCTGGGATTATGAAATCCTCTAGTTCATACAGGTCATGGTCGGCTGCCAGTCGGCAGCATTTCGTAGGCATTCGTGCCTTTGCGGATAGATATTTCATCTGCAAGCAGTCACTGGTTTCTGTGCCATTTAACTTTTCTTCCCTGTCTAGTTCGTTTAACTGCACCAGAGTGATTAAGAAGTATGAAGGCTAGAGTATTGACTGTTCGCTATGTGAAGCTCCCTCCTCTGTACGGTACTCCAGCCGTCGGTTCAATTCATCAGGTTTTCCGCCTCATTTTCCTGGTCGATAGACAATTTTGAAATTGTAGTTTGCCAGTTGTTGAGCACATAGTATCGGTCACGGGTTCCATACCTTGGTAGTAAGGAAATTCTGTAGATTCAAATGATCAGTGTAAACTGTTGCTGCTTTTACTGTTCCCACTAGGTACATGTTTCCACTCTTTGAATGCTTTGAGAATCACTAATAGTTCCTTATCATGGACCTCATAATTTGTCTCCACTGGGGTTAGCTTTCGTGAGTCGAATGCCACCAAATGAAGTTTTTTGTCCTTAAACTGTGAGAGGACGCATCCTAGAGTAAAATCGCTAGCATCGGTTTCCACTATGGTTTCTCTGTCTGGGTAGAAATGACAGAATATTGGGGCGGAGATGAATCTTTGTTTAAGTTCTTCGAATGCCCTATCTTGTTCCAGCCCCTAGCTAAACTTTCTAGGGCTGCCAATCCACATTTCCGTAATACTTTTGCAGATTTTGGAGAAATCCTTACTGAAACCTCAGTAAAAATTGGCAAAGCCAATGAATATTTGCATTACTTTCACGGACCTGGGTGCCTTCCCATACTTAATGCTCTCAACCTCTCTTTCACTCATGTTGACTCCATCGATTGCCACTATATAACCCAAAAACTCAACTGTGTCAACCTGGAAGACTGACTTGGTGGATGATACTAGTAGATCATATTCTTCCAACCTAGAAAGAACTTTTTGACCAATTCAATATGTTCTTTCTTTGATTTAGAATAAATGAGAATGTCGTTGAGGTATACTACCACCCCATGATCTAAAAATTCGCAGAGAATTTTATTCATCATAGCCGGTAATGTTGCCGGCGCATTTACTAGCCCAAATAGCATTACTTTGATTCAAAGTGGCCATATCGGGTGCGGAATACTATTTTGCACTCAACCCCTTCTTTGATTCTTAGGAGGTAATAATCATCTTTCAGGTTGAGCTTAGTGAATATTTGGGCCACAGCAACCCATTCGCGTAGTTCGCTCATGAGCAGCAACAGGTATTTGTTTGCCACCCTGAGTTCATTTAACTGTCGGTAATCCACATACAGACTCATTGAACCGTTATGTTTTGGAACAAATAAAATTGGGGCCCCTGCAGGATATTTGCTTTCCATGATTTTCCCATGATCCTGCATTTTCTTCAGGTATTTGCTTAGCAAATCTAGCGGGTGTGCAAACATTGGATATATTGGGCCCCATGAAGGTACTGCCCCAGGTATTGGGTAAATTGCGTGGTCAAAGGTTCTTATTCCAGCTAGTTTTTCTGCTGTTTCCGGTGCAAAAACCCTTTTGAATTCATAGTATTTCTGAAGGATTTGCAGGAACTCAGTCGCATCTGGTAGTCTAGGAGATGATACCTTAATTCTTCCGACATACTGGGCCTCAGGGTCATTGGCCACAGTTTCGTCCCATTCAAATGTCAGCTCTATACCGGCGTTGGCAATTTCGCATGAAATATGAGATCGGTGGGCATTGCTCCCAATTCCTAACAGGATAGGATATGTATAGTGTTTTCCCCCATTTGATGATATGGTTCCTGTGAAGGTATAAAGATCTAAGCTATGTGAGCATGTGTGGTATGGTATGCGATGTTTGTTAACCAGTTCTTGGTTAATTGGAATATGTTAGATCCCAAGTCTAATAGCATGCAAATCTGGATCCGTTCTCTATCGGCTTCAATGGTTGCTCTACCTTCTGGGCATGAATAATATGGCATGGCTGGCGCTACAGTTTTGATTCTTTTGTTATGGCCATTTGGGGCCTGGGCGAGTCTCTAGTATGACATGTTCATTGTTATTGTAACTAGGGTGTTTGTTACTATGCCCGCAGGGTTTTGGCTATTGAAGCCTCCTCAGACAAACTAAAATCTCTGTCTTTTGTGTACTGGGCAGCCCATTACCAGCTGTCTTTAACCCTTGCTGACGGGTTCCCATACACCTGCCAGTTGCCCTGCCTAACTGGAGCTGAACACGTCCTATTAGGTTGTGTTCTGGGGATTCTTCCCGCATCGCCTTGAGTACCACATGAGTCAATCATACCTATCTTGTCAACAAACCTTGAGTCTAACTTCAGGACAGATTTACCATGCTTCATTTTGCGTGTGAACTAGGTAGCCATAGTTACTCATTCTCTTCCAACATCATTTTTCTTGATGTCAGGAATCCTGTTCCGTTTACTCAACTATTCCGTTGTCCAGTAACCTGTTATATATTTTCATTCCTAGAAGGTTTCTCATAATCCAGGCTAGACTCATTCCTCCTTGTCATTCTTAAGAAGTACCTTGTCAGCGCTGGTCTGTCCACTCTTCCTTGGATCTCTGGAAAGGGTTTAGGGCTCTATAAGTATGCGCGTTTAATAGAACTTCTTCTGTACTGAGGTCGGATAATAACCAAATATTGCACTACGCTTTCTGCTTTTTGAGTTTCAGGTTCCCTGAGTTAGTCTCAGACTACCACGAGCCGCCGTCCAAGTTAATCGCTTCTTGATCGCCTGTCATTCTTAGGTTTGCATTACTCCCCTAGGTCTGGATTGCTTCTTGTGACTCTCGCTTAGCTTTGAGTTGCCCATGGAGAAGTGCGGAATTCCTGCTAGTAGCACCTTGTAGAGGTCGAGCTCCATTATTGATTTGGGTTTTGGTAAGGTGTCCGTAACTGATTACCCAGTTACCGTCGCTGCCGGTGCCTGAAAACCTTGTTTTAGGTTTCATCCATGTTCTCTGTTCCCAAATGCTGGGTTGGTTGACTTGGTTCACCCTTGTGGTTGGTGACATTTGCCACTTTTGTGACCTTGTTGCCAGGGGGTCGTCGACTTTGGGGTTTGTAATATCCCAGTTTTTGTACTATAACCGCTACGAGGGCCTGTTTCATACAGAACTTCCTAGTATGGTTGGCCAAAGTGCAACAGGTGCATTGATTGGCTTTCTTTGGCTCTTCAATTTTGTCCTCAGGGATTCCTTTATGAACTTCCACCCAATTTGTGTGCTCAACCTTTTCCTCAGTGGGGGCTTTTTCCCATTTATCCGCTTGTTTTTTCAATTTGTAGGCAGCTTTGTCAGCTGTCGTAAAGGTTTTTCATTTTTTATTTCCAGCAGTGGTCTTGCTAGATTTGGATTCCACCTGCCCTTTTCTTTTCTGGGATTCAGTCTTTCCCTGGTCGTTTTTTCTCTATAGCCTTTGTTGGTCCTTGAACGATTCTTCTGCCTTAGTAACCCAGCAAACCGCCTTGATCTATTCGCTATCAAAGTGATGATTTTCATGTGATAGCGTACGCATGGCCTCAATAGGAAGTTGCAACTGAATTATTGTTCTTCAAGCGATACCAGATACATCTGCCTCAATGTTGTAGTTTTCCATGATAAGGAGATACTTCTATATGTCCCCTGTGTACCTGACCATCTCCATCTAGGCTAAGGCCTAGTGTTCCTTCTGCAGTACTGAGAACTGTTCTTTTACTACGGCCTAGAAGGTGATCCAGATATCGTAACCCTCATGTTTGGGGAATCCGAGGTCTCGCATCATTTTCTTCCAGTATGTTATTGCGAAATGAGCCACCTTGGTTTCTTCTATTCTTCCTCACTCATACTTGATGCGTTCTTCATCGTTTTCCCATTGCCATAGGTTTCTTCCGAAGTAATCCTTGCAGTTTAGTAACCATACTCGCACATCCTAAGTAGGCTTATTCTCAAACTTGAAAGGGGGATCTGCATGCCGTCTGTTGGTACGGGCTAATGCTTGGCATAGTCGGTCCACCCATGCATCGGCCTCAGATTCAAACTTTCGTCCTGGCAACTGTCTTCATGATGGCTCACCAACCTTTTTGGAGGGGCCACCTCCGTCTTCCGAGGCAAGTTCATCGTTGCCCGGATTAGGTGCATTCCCTGGTGTAGGTGGTGGAGGTCCTTTCCTATTATTGTTTTACCTTCTCCATGATCCACTTCTTTTCCCTTGTCACAAGAGGGAATGAATCGGAATTCTTCCCCTCCGTCAGCTGTGAGCTGTTTTTCTAATCCCGCATTTTCCACTAGCTGCAGTCCCACTATTTCCCCATTTCTAGGTGGGCTTCTGGCAACTTGTAGTTGCATAACTGCCTGGCTTATTCGTGCCAACATACGACTCATTTGGCCTGATGCTGCATTCTGCCTTTTGTTATTGGCTTCCCTTTGAATGCGTTCTTGTTCTAAACGTTGGTGCAGTTCTCTTAACTCCCGTCTGGTCCTCTCATGTTCTTCCTGTGCTGCAACCTGCCTTTGCAGATGTGCGTCTCTTTGGCGGGCTAGGGCTTCTTCTAATTGGCAATATCAGTTAAGAGATTCCTGTCCTATCGTACTGATGTTAGCCTGAAGTTGAGTACTTACTTCTTCGTGGTGCGTAGCCTGTTGTTCTTGAACTCGTAACTTGGCCTCCAGCTTCTTAGTATTTGCTATTTGCAGAGTGATCGTCTCTGCCACCAGCATATCTAACCCATTATGGATCTGTTTTAACTCTTCTACCATGATTTGTTCTCACCGTGGGATACGGTTTGCGTGGTGTTGAAGTTGGTCTGCCTGAACCTGCGCTTGACTACACAGTTCATTGTAGGCTAGGTGAGTATTGTCGACTGATTCACAGAAGGTTCGGTCGAACTTGCCCATTGCTAGTCCAATACGTTCTGCCAATTTAACAAATGCCAGGTTTCTGGCTTCAGGAGGTCTAGGGGTACTTGACCGGGTGCTGGGGACTGTCTTTCTCACTCCACTAGGCTGTGAGAGGTGGTGGAGTGCTAAAGGTGATCTGGAATGTGCAGGTGCCATGTGTCTTCTCACAAGAGATACTTCATCGATATCAAACATGGCCTTGTCGTATCCACCGTTAGATGCCGAGGGGACATTGTTTAGGAGGAGAGTAGATGTCTCCCAAATCCCTACAAGGAGAGTGTAAAGGATATGTGTGTAGGATCCGAGCTGGAAGTTCCACTTTCTTCGCTGTTGTAGTCTATAAGCAGATGTCACTGGAAGGATTGCCTGTGACATTCTTTATAGATTTCAGAGAAAACTTGTAGTTTCGGGATGAGTTTAGGGTTGGTGAACCAACAGGGTTCGTAGGGGTATGGGAGGAATTCGATCTCTGGAAGAGAGTCCCATACGATGGTTTCAATAAAGGAGATAAGGTTTTGTAGACAAGGTTCAAGAATAGACTCGTCGTGGAGGGTGGAATCAGCTATTAGCTTGTGCGATTCCACTGGTATGACTTCAAGGTAACTTATACTTATGTATTGAACTTTGGTAACAATGAGAAATATCAATATACTGTTAAGGGGAGTGGGTTCTCAGGACACACGAATCTGACTAGGCTTAAATTTTTCATCGTAAACGGTGATTGTATAGGCCTGCTTGTAGGTAAAGATTTTGAGTAAAACTTATAATATTGATAAGATCTCTTCTCATTTGCTTGATGATGTTTAAAGCTCATGAGGCACTTCGATATTTATATCCTGCATCTGAGTATTCGCTGACTACATCTAACTTCTATACTTCCACTGCTTTCCATCTTTCAATCCTAAGTGTAAGAACCATTTGACCCTAAGAATATTGTTACCCCCACAGGTTATCGACAGGTCAGAGCTCCTTTAATCCATTATGGTATGAACTTTTTATCAGTCAGAGATGTCGTTCCTCGTCCTGCCGCATAAAATTAGGTAGTCCATCATGGAATTTACCAATAGTTTCTTAGAACTCCAAGTAGACAACTTAGCTGGTAACCTGTCTGGATACTGGCGGCTTTCCCAGTGTCTTGCAGATAGCTCTCAGGTTGACTTAAGACTTACGATCGGTCTAATACCATATCGTATTGCTATACCTATCCTTATCAACCTGTTCCGATAGGTCCTTAGACCAAGATAGGCATGTTTTCAGGGTCTGAGTGGGTTCTCATGTTTCTCCTGGAGCCCTCTCATGATATTCTCATTTTTGCGCAGAGCGTCCTGTCACATTTGGTCCATTTCAGCGAAGGCTGTACGTAAAGGGCAATAACTCTGTGGACACAGATCCTATGCACTTGATTCAAGATGCATTGGGTCATCCGTGTCTCCCTCTTCTTATACCCTGCGTACAGCATCCGGTAGGACGGACAGCGACAACATATATGGTGTTACATGAGGGGCGACAATTTTCGACTTTTTGGTGAGGGGACACTTTTTTCTGTAGGCGGCGCCGGTGACATGCTGGCCCAACAATGGGGCCGGAGGCGTATGAGTAGTATCTCAGCCCAATTTTCGTATGAATTCAGTGCTGGATTCCAGTACCTTATACCCATGTGCCTGAAAGGAGGTTTGTTTACTGCCATAACCAGCGCTATATGTATATCCTGTACCTTGAACATGAATAAAAACTGAATTAAATAAATAAAAAAAATGATCAACTAGTCAAGCACCTCCTCTTTTCCAAACTGAGGATTTTATATATATTTACCTTCAAACATTACCAAATACTAAATCTTTTAACCAAAAGTACTAATAGCTTCAACAACTAATGAAACTTTATACTTTTTCAGTCTCTGAATATATGTTTTCTCTCTCCTACTCCCTCCCTATAATATACTTAATTTAGTATTAATATTCAAACGAATACAATCCTGTCTATATTCTTGATATAAACTTCAAAAATATTATCACTTTTCAAAAAGTATCAAACATGTCTTGAAAGTTCTGATATAGTTAAGCTTGATGACTTGAATTCAAGGAGCATTAATGAGAATATAAATTGTGAATGCAATATATGAAATCCTGTTTATAAATCAGTTTACCACTATGATCTCTTGTAGTTTGCTATTTCCAGAATATATAAGCATCAAAGTAGTCATTTCTCCTGCAAGTCAATGTAATTGAACATATTGACTGATTTCTTGTGCTAGAACCCAGTAACTCACATATACGGTATTGCATTTCAAAATTTGTAATAGTTGTTGATGATTTAAAATGGTGGAGCACCTAGCAGATCTACCGTATTAGCAACTTTGCAATACAGTACGGGAAGCCCCATTCTTGATCACTACTCTTCTCTCCTAGATTCTATTATCCTTCGCAGCTGAGGATAAGACTATCTGTTTCTCACAAATATTCATATGTTGAAGAAGTTGTTCTAGTGGCTGAAAGCTCAGGTTATCCTAAAACCTCTCTGTCAACTTACCAGTCACCATTGCCACATAAATTGTGATATCAAGGCTTAAAAAATTCCTGCTTATATGAAACCTTGCACTGCACTTTCTACAAGTGTGCACTACCAATAACCAATGCAGAGATCCATTTGCCCTCAAAAGAGGAACAAGGAAACAGAGAACTTACTTGTGGAAAAGAAATGAAAAAGGGTTGTATTGTATGTTCAATTCCATGACTAAAGTTGTAGCGTTCAATCAAAAAAATCTACGAGAAAGAACCAACTTCAATTAGTGAAAAATAAACCCGAGGATTATAGATCCCTAGCTAGAATTCTTAACGCCTGATAGAGTTTATGATAGGGAAATAAGAGGGGAAATAACTCTATCCTGGTATGGTGCATTAAGAGGGAGAAGATATGAACATACTGGTACTTGGTACTGTACTGGTCCACCGATTATCCTACCATGGTCCCCAGAAACCACGTAGGTGATCTAGGCATACGGAAACGGTAACCGGTATGAAAGTGGACAAGGCAACAAGGAAGAGCAGCCCCCATATTATTAGTAGAAAAACTACTAATTTGCAATATGATCCCACATTACACAACCAGGTTCTTCTGCTTCAGCCTTCCCAGCGGGCCGTTGCTTCCCTGCCTGCACCGTGAACAGGAAAAGAGGAAGGAGGGGGAAAAAAAGAGAGAAACTGTTTGTCCAGCAAAAAATCATAAAAGAAAACGGTCGACAATAGCCAGAACCAGCATATCAATAATACTTAGGTATACAGTAGTAGGAAGGGAAAGCAAGCAAAGGGGGAAAAAAGCCTAATTTAATTTTTGGGCCGTAAAAATTATCAAAGCCCTCGCTTATGCTGCATCGTATTGTACGAAGTATCATACCCACACAACAGCTTCCGAATCCGTCGATGGTTCCATTGTGTTGGGGTGATCAGGTTATTGCCGACTTAGTAAACTCGATTCTGTGTCACGCGCTCTCGCGACCTTAGTCATCTACTAGTCAACCAGAGAATAAAGATATTCAGTTTCCTTTTTCGTGATTGGCTAACTGATTGATTTCTATATCTGAATGCACGACTTCAAATCGGCCAGGTAAGTACGAGTACTGTCTCGTACTATATCCCAGAGCCAATGTCTAGAGGAAGAAAAGAAAGGTAAAAAATTAAAAGAACAAAAACTCCATAATTTCCCACATCTATTAAACACGCTACCCCGCAGTCCCCAGTTTTTCCATCGCCCCCAGGAAGAAGGCTTTTATGCTGTCCGATTGGCTGGTCTGTGGTGGGGTGTATTGGGTAACTGACGTCCAAGCGCTCTCGACGATAGTAGGAAGAGAGTTATCGGACTAACGACCACATGTGCCTATAACAAACGCAGGAGGGCAAAAAGAAGACCCCCCCCCCCAAGCTTAGAATATGATCGAAACGATTACCCCTCTCCCCCCTCGCCATCCGCTCCGCCAATGGCCCTTAATTGACACTATGTGCGACAGAAAACGAGAGTGAGTGTAGAGGGAGGGAGGAGGGAGGAGGGAGGGAGAGGGAATGCATTTCACATACTGCTACACCTCTCGCCCGGTCTTTCTTCTTCTCCAACCACGTTGACTATGCACCGCTTGGTCCCCTGACTTGATACATATAAATTGCACCAGGCTTTGACAAGTAATCTGAAATGACCTATATTTTTTTAAAAAATATGCATGAAAAAAAAAA
>QFET01001148.1:0-51050 GCA_003316355.1 Tuber calosporum | reverse complement strand
TTTTTTTTTTTTTTTTTTTTTTTTTTCGATTTCACTCTGATCGTCAGCCTTTCTTCATCGCATTGCATCTTCTTTACACTTTATATTCTTATTTTGGGTGGGGGAAAGGGGAGGGCTTTTGTAAGAGTGCTGGCAGACTTTCCGCTGAATACATGGTAGAATTCGTGGCATTGATAAGATCAGGATGGTGATGACGTCTTATGACTTACCGCAACCGTTATACACAACCTTTTTGTAATCACACATCTCTTTCCGAAAGAAATGATATTCCTTGTTTCCTTTCAGAGGTGAAGATAGAGGTTTGCTATTTTCCTGTTTGATTCTCTGAACTGAGGTGGGGTTGTTCAAAGAGGGTGTCTGGCTCCTTCGATCGAGTGGGGCAGGTGAGCAGCACAAAAGTAAAAAAAAAAAAAAGATGTGTCCCAATGGGGTTTATCGAAAAGATGGTAGTACGAGAGTAGTAAGTAATAGCAGTAGTAGTGGTTGCAGTAGTGGTATTTGCAGTAGTAGTAGTAGTAGCAGTAATAGCAGTAATTGTTGTGGTTATAGTTGCAGTTGCAGTTGCAGCAGTAGTAGTATAGTAGTAGTGGCAGAGCAATAATGGTGGTATTGATAGTAGTAGCAATAGTAATGGAGGTGGAAATACTGTGCGGTGGGTATGGGAGCGCTGAGAGAGGCTTGAGGACGAGCCAGACGACGAGTAAATGGAGTAAGATTATCGAGAGAGAACCCCAATGAGTAGATGTGATATGGGGTAGTTGAGCTTCTGAAACTTTGATAGGATATAAGAGGGTAGCCTGATGTCTTTATATGTTGGGTTCATGAGCGAATAATTCTCAACCAAGAGTAACGTGCACTGTCGGTCAACTAGAGATCATTTTCGGCCCATCACTACTCCAAACAAGCAAATAATTTTTTTGCCTCAAAAAATTATCAAGACACTTTTTTCCCCAAACAACGTCAGCAGTCGCAGAGGGGACGCTTCCCGGTACGTGCTGACCCGGGGAATATGCAATCCGATGAGAGACAGATAGGTGATACCTTTGGGGGCTCGTTCCCATGGTTATTGCAATTTATGGTGGTAGTATACATTGCTGGTTGAGGGAGTGACTTTTTTTTCCTTCTTTTTCCTTTTTTTTTTTCTCACTCACTCACCCAGAATCATCCTGCTGTCACTATAAGAATATCCCATAATATTGGGATACCTGGATGGGGTGTTCTCCGCTCTTTCTAGAAAGCGGAATGAAAATTCGAGGGTATTTGTTCAAGGGTGATTTGGGGTGGTCCCGCAGTTGGTAAAACGCCATCATATGTAAATGTTCTCACGCTTTGGTAGAGCCTCTATGTGTGATCCGGGTGGGTGATGTCGCCTCCAGGATGGCGCCGCTAGGATGGGTCTGCTTGTTCGGTCCCTCCACCCCAGTTCAGGCTCCCATACCGTTCCGGTTCTGGAATGGTGGCAAGGACCGTTTCAGTCGGGATGATTCTCATGGATTGAAATTGACAAATACAAGGTGAATGCGTGCCCGTGGTTGTGTAGATACGCACATGTTGAAAAAGTGTCCATGCGTGGGAAGGGAAAAGATTTGAGGGGAGGGTGGGGGAGTGTGACTGTACCTTCGCTGGTCCGATGAACAGATACCGTAGTTTGGCGTGGTGTTCGTGTGCGTTCACACTGAGACCAAATGTCAAAATGTGGATCTTGGAGCATTTGCCTGTATCTCGAGTACTGGTGCCGTACTCTATTAGGGTGCTTGGAGGCCGTTTTTTTGGTTTTTACCCAACGCGTGAATTGCGTGTTTTCTGCTGCACCCGGAGGGAGGCGGGAGTTTGAGGTTGAGATTGAATTAGTCCTTCTCAGTTCCCCTAGGGTGGAAAAAAGAAGAGTGGGTGGTATGAATGAGGTGAATTGCAGGGGGAGGGAGATGAGATGGATAATAGAAATCCCGGTGCTTGTGTATTTCAAGATCTCAGCAACAGCACGGATATTCTGATTATTGCAGGGAATCTTGGTTGATTATAGTAGTGAAATTGTTCGGTTAAGCTGTCACAAAAATACAAAATGTGCTCCATAGGAATATTCTGAAACCAAGAGTAGAACTAGACGTATATACCATGGTCACCTACTCCAGCGCAGGGGTTCCAGCGCTGGAGAGTGGTCCGGATCCCTTGAAGAGGCAAGTGAAGAGAAGGGTAAGGATAGTGGGCGATGGGTTTTGTAGGTGATTAATGAGGCAGGATGCCAGTTGCGCACCGAATAGCGCAAAAGCTTTTGATGGCTGCAAACCAACTGTATATATATTAAGTTTCTAGCCCAGCCTAAATAGCGGTGCAAAATGGGGGGTCAATTTTAATTATTCATATAAGTTACTTGTAGAGTTCAATATATTAATTGGAAAGGATGCCCACACAACAGTGCAGAGTACAGAACTTGTGAGTTCCGGTTCTCATCTCTCTCCCCGTGCTCTTCGCTGTCTCAGTATCCACATACAGTATCGCCCTCTCAAATTTCCCCTTCAAACAGACCACAGCAATCTACAACTATTGTACAGAAGAATAAAAAGTCCACCAATCCGTATCAATCACTGGGATATCCGCACAAGCCTGGCCGATGCAATACATGACATTTCCATACCCCTCCCAAGCCCACAACCACTCTACTCACGATCCCCATGCACCTCACCCTCGCGCACACCCACCCACGTTCTAACATCGACCAGTTATGAGAGTGTCACGTGACCAAAGGTATATGATATGGCCTGTAGGTAAACCGGGTGCCATGCAGATTGCGAACTCTTGCTCCGAGCTTAAGAAGGGATAGGTTCGGGTATGGATGCTTCCCGCTTCCGAATCAACTATTACGAGATTAGAAGTAGGTGGATGGGGGGAGGGAGATCAATAACGTGCCTCGGAACCGAGTGCGGAAGACCTGGGATATCGAGGCTGGAGAGAGGCTGGTAGAGAGATCAAGTATAGCATTGGCACCGCACGTGGTATGCTCGTACAGTATACTCGGAGATTTTAAAAAAGTACCGATTCGGTACTAGTCGAGGGGCAACACGGCAGGTACTCGAGGGTATGATATGTAGGTTCAACATCCCGCTGAACCATATCGCCGGGATCTGGAGTCTCTTGTGCCATGCTCTCCCGCCCCCTAGGTTCTTTTACTTTTACTATTTTTCTCTTCCTTATCCCGCCGTATGGCGCACGTCGTCTAATGCGTCTATCATACCACTGGCGTCTCAAAAGGCTGTGCCACATATAATCTGGGTTAGGGTAGTTGGGAACAAAAATTTGATTTTCAGAGGCTAATGGCTCAAATCTGAGGTTTGGTCCTGGTTTTATTTATTGCTTGGATAATTCCTTGCTGCTTCCTGGCTCTGGAGTGCCAACTTGGACAAATATTGTATAATAAAAGATTAAGTGTGATATCTTGAAAGCATGAATAACTGCAAGACTTGAACCTTGGACCTCCAAAAAATACACTGTAATCAATTACCCTCACCCCGATTACATAAGACATTTTATTTCGAAACGCTAGGAAGCACGCACTTTACCTAAATCACCATCACCGCTGCCGTTACCATCATCACCACCATCGTCATCGGGCCTTGCTTTTGCCAGATTTCCTTTACACTTTCCTTCTTTGTTCCTTTTCTGAGATCCCGATTTCGCTCAGGCTTATCTATCTATTGCAGCCCATGGATCGGTCTATCCGTCAATCAAGATAGATTCAATCGTGACCTCAACTACTTTTGGCAGGTTGTTTTTCTCTTCTTCACTCACCTATCAAGTGTTTTCCCTTTCCCCTTAATGCCTGTCTTCCATTGCGTGTCTTATACAGTCTCGCAGTGGCTACGGTTTTGGGAGAACTGGGCGGGGGGAGCGTATCAGAAAAAGTAAACAAGCCCGCCAAAAACGCGAAAACGAGGAAGACGGTTGTGCACCTTTCTTGTATTTGCATCTGCTTTGTGGAACATGAATCTAGATATGATACTGGCAGACCGATCATGACGCCCCCATCACCCGAGGAGCTGGGTTGGATCAGTTCAAGGCTGGACTAACGGGAGAACCACTTCACGTTTCCTACTTTTATCTTCCCATGTCCGGACTCTGCGGACGTTGGCTTACTGCACTGGGGTCTTTGCATTCCTCTATTCCTGAGTCGGGCTTATGTTGCCCTTATTTCACACGGGGTGGAGCAAGGCACAGTGCGACATTGGATCTTAGCTGCTTGATTGGCGGGTAGGACTACAGTCCGGTCATCCCACTGGCATTTCAAGACATTTATTTCCGGAATACGGCATAGACACTGTTTCTCTTTGTCAGCCAGTTTGTTACTAATATCGTTACTACCGTTTCACGTGAGTGTGGAGTGAGACTGCGTAGGATTGGCAAAAACAAAACCTGCGTGGTCGAGTATCGTACGATACCTACACCTAATCCATGACATTGAAGAGCCCTTACCGCGCTGGGGTACGGCGCGTTCTTCAGCTCTTCCGCGGCTTCTTCTGCCCCGTCTGTCCTTCTAATACTATCACGGCCTAATTGTCACGAGATATTACGGGATAAGCAAATTCGCCTGTGGGTGGATGGGTGAGCCAGATCCGTACCATAAAATATTACAGTACGGCAGTTTCATGTCCCAAAGTCACCACCAAAGCCGCGAGCTCCGGGCACCACAACATCCTGTTTCTCATTTCTTATTTCATTCAAAGCACTGTGAAAGAGCTTTGAAAGAGCGTGTTCGGTCTGCCTAGGTATCCTTGGTGTGATATGTGGGTAAGTTAGCAGATGAGTAGGATCCACTGAGGTATGCCTGTGAGAGTTTTATAAACAGCGTTTATCATGGCTGAGATTTTAATTATAAATCTAATTCCTGTAAGACTGGGGAACACCTATCACAAATGGATAGCCCATTTTATGATATTTCTAAGGGAGCTATTCAGTATAAGTGCCACACTCAAATGCGAATGGTATGCACAGCGACCCAGAGTAGCAGCCAATAGTACGGTGTGGTGAATCAGATCGATCGAAGGTCAACAATCGGATCTGAATAGCAGGAGAAGAGGTCGCTACTACAGTATTGCACAACGACCCCCAAGGCAAAACACCACCGCACGTATGACTAGGGGACAGTGCCGGACAGCAATAACCGACCCTCTGGTTCATCTTTCTTGCGCTTAGTAATACCTATAAAAAAAGAGTAGTTTCCTGGTCTAAATTGAAATATGTGTTAGAATTTCAGAAAATGCTATTCTTTTGATGATGACCAATTTCATAATCAGGTTAAAACAAGTCTTTCTTGCTTTACCCAGGGCACTCGTATTCTTTGCCCATCCTGCAGGCATAATATTGTTTATCACTGATACAACTGACAGAATTGTAAAAAAAGTTATTACTATCAGAGTCTTTGAAAGTAGATAAGTGTCACATACTCTCAGCATGGCTGGCAACAAATTTTTTTTTTTTTTTTTGAAAAAACTAAATTCTTGGTTGTATCCATACCAAGCATGTTTTATAGGAGTATGGAATGCTATGTAGTTATGGGATACTTTTCTCTAAGCAGTTACCATATATGTAACCAACTTCCAAGTATCTTGAGAATCCCAAACGGACTCTGAAGATACTATTAGAATAAGGGGAGAAGCGTCGATGGATAGATATTCAATATACAATGTAAAAGGTATGCAACTAATAGAGTGACCGTTCAACTTGCAGTATTAAAAATTATAGTCCTGTGAGACTTGAGAGTCTGAATCCTTAAGGGATTGCAGGTTCTTTAAATACACAAGATTGTAGGTAGAAAAACTTAACAAAAGTGCAAACATCCTGTCCAACAAATATACTAACAGAGGCAGCATAATAAGTTTACCATATTCTGAGAACAGAGGCTTAAAAGCGACAGGATAGAGCAAACAATAGTAGTAATAGAATCCAATCAAGTAGGAACAGGCGATCACTCATATTATACAAATCCAGTAGGTATAGCAGGAGGAGTGTGATACCTAAATAGGTAGAAGCAAGGAGGGGGTAGTGATAAGTGAAAGAAGGAAAGAATAACCACTTAGGAAGTCATAACAAAGTAGGAAGGTACAACCAAAGGCTAGTGCTTATTAGGTATAAACTCAAATTAGTCGTAACTAACATCAAGTTATTAGTAATAGTAGAAACATTGGATTCTGTTACAATATATATTAAAACTGTCAAAACTCAAGGACTATTGTATTATACTAGTAATATGATATCAAATTTGGATTTTATAAGAGAATGATACATCTAATTACCTGATATGAATTTAAACTGTGCTAAACTCTCAATTAAAAGTAGGTGATACAGGGACAAGGTGAATAGAACTAGGTTTAAGTGCTAATATTGATGGGAAAATATATCTCAAGAGGTTTATTTTATATAAAGAAAAGATTGTACAGTAAGAAGGATATTTATAGTATAATTAATTAAAAATGGCATGATCTCTATTGGTTGTCTTTTGATAAAATCTAATAAGATACAAAAGATGTATATCGAGCAGATCAATAATAGCAACCTACACAAGCTTGCTTGTATTTCCTTCATTTACAAAATATACTGAAAGGTAAATAATAGACAACCTGTATTTAATGTAGATATTATTGTTTCTCAACCAAAGTATGATTATTGAGAAGTTCTTATTGTTTTTTGTTTAAAATTAATGGAGATATTCTCTGTTAAAGAACAGGAACCTGCAGGTAGCCCTGGCCATAGCAAAAAGGAGATATTAATATCAAATAAACAAAGAAAAGAAATATCTAATCTGCTATCCCAGACCTAACAGTATTGTTAATACTCCCACAATGGCGGCTAATCAAGTAAGGAGAGAAAATAAGGAAATTCAAAACAAAGTCAAAAAATTTATAACAAGTTGAAAGAACAAAATTCAGTGTAGGGCCTGACAGTGAACCAGTCATAAGGTAAGGGCGGGATAAAGGTAAGCATTGGTAGTGGTGTGTCAGTTGCAGACTCCAGTATGTAGGTGTGAAGGGCCGGTAGAAGGTCCACTGGGGACCAGATTGGGGAGCGAGGACTTGGACTGCCAATGCCAAGGAGGTAGCGGAGGCGGATAATGGACATTGAAGGATTGCATGAACCATGGTCTCCTGTTCCTTCTTGCAATCAGGGCAGAGGGATAGGAGGTCTGGGGCTTTCCAGGAGGTCTGAGCAGCCAGATAACTTTTACAAAACCTCATTTGGTGTATTCTATCAGCAGTGAACTTATCCAGCCTGATAAATGGGTAAAGGGACAAGCGGGGCACATACCTCTAGTAGAGGGGAGGGGGGGGTCTAGAGATGTCAGTTTTTAAGAGAGAGAGCCTTGCATACTTTTTTCAGAAAGTAGAAGTGTCTAGTACTAAGATCAGGAGGGAGGACATGTGCTAGGGGTAGATATGAGGAGGCCAGGGCGAAGGTCACAACAATGGAGAGGATGGGGAGAAGGGTATGGCAATGGGTGTCAATTGATATATGGCTCCTAGGGAGGTAGGGATATCTATAGTCATTGCAAGGGAAGGGTATCTGGTTATGATGGAGCCCCTAGTGTGATAATCAGTAGCCCAGCTTGATCTCCGAAGTGTCAGAGATGGGGAAGGCAGGTGGTAGTGGGAGGGTAGCGGGGCTGATAAGAGGTGAGGAACAGGCCAGGAGAAGAGTTGCCATCCGCCACATGTGAGGAAGCAGCAAGGAAATTGGTCCAAGCAGGCCTTGTAGTTTAGTATAGAGATTGAGGTGGAGGAAAAGCAATTAGGAACCCAGTAAAGTACAGTGTTCCACAGAGTGGTCATCATATTTAGTGTAACCTGTGTGGGGGAGATATGGTCTTCCCCGTCAGTGAGGATTGGGAGTACCACTACAGATGTAAGCCAGTGTGCCAAGTAGGGGCAAAGGCTTAGTTTAGGCGGTAAATGTTGTTGGATGATCATGAAGGCTGCCTGGGTAAAGGCCAGCCTCTTGACGAATTGAGTAGTAGTTTCCATTGTAGGTATGATGCAGAAGCCTAACCAACGTACTAATAATGGTGGGGAGAGGTAGGACCCAGTGAGCCCAATTGGAGAAGTGCATGAGAGGGAGCGATACAGGGGAGTATGCCAGTCTATAAACTCCATCTTAGGAACTGAGAACAAGACCCGCAGTTTAGCTCCGCAGTGAGTACGTAAAGAATGAACCTTTTGAAGAACCTGAATGTTCCTTCTGTAAGGTATAGAAGAAGTAGTAACAGAAGAACTATCAACATAGGAAAAAATAACCCATTGGAGTCTGGGAAAATGTGAATGTGAACAATTAATCACAAACGAGTGGAGAAATATGGGACTCCTCTGGGGTTCCCACTGAAACTATGGAAAATATTGCAAGTGCCCCTTGAATGAGGCGATGGCAATGACTATTACGGTGGAAGGAATTGACCCTAGATATTATGTACCTAGGAATACTTCCTAAACGGAGTAGTTGAGTGAGGGAGGATGGAGATATGTTGTTGAAACCTCCTTTGATAATTAGGAAGAGAGAGGGCACTTTCTTGTTAGTATGTTGGCATGAGTGTACATCCTGGGAGAGGGCAGCACAGGAACCAAATGTATTGAGTCCAAGGAGTGAGACACACTAGTTAGAGTCAATTAGGATAACTGACCTGGCTATTGGGGTAAGCCAGTACACCATTTCCTTTCTAGGAGTTTGGAGACTGTTTCCGGAAGGACAAGGATTCAGTAAGAGGCACAGGAGGAGTACTCATCTTTGCCTCCTTTGGAGAGAACGACACCCTTTACTCATTGGAGGCAGAGAGGATTATATCCATGTAGCAGCAGGAGGCACAGGAGGTTGTATAGAATGAAGGGATTAGTGGCATATACCATTTTCCATATCCCATATGGAATTGGATCAGGGCCTGGTACAGGGGTATTGCTGGATTTGCTTAGTCTGAGTGAAATTTCTAAAGCGAGGAGAGAGGTCGCTTCAGTTTAATAACTGGCGAAGGAGGGGGCTGGCAGTGGTTATTTAGGGGGGAAGAAGTGATGAAGGAGTGAGGTATTGATTTCTGCGGGTGTGTAGGCATTGGGGAAGGATAGAGCTTTTCAGGTTGGGTGCAAGAGGCGAGATGTCTATCCGTCCATACTGATTTGGTGTTGACATTATCTAGTAACTCTCTCTAGTAGCAGGATTTGACCTTTTTAATAGCTTTCAAGTAGGTGTTGCGGTGTTGGTGGCAAAGTGCTAATGTTTCGGCCAGGTGGGTGAGGTAATGGGCCCTGGCTATGCGGTGGAAGGCCTCTCTTATATTATACAGTTTTAGAGTTGACCAGGGTTTAATATGAATGGAGGTGTATTTAACAGGTATGTAGCTTTTCAGAAAAGAGGTGAGTTAGCAGTTGTGGCTAGTCAGCCTTTCATCAACTAGGGTATCAGCAAGCTATGTTGGGGGGGAGGGGATCCAGGGGTCCTTGAGAACACGTTTGAGGTTATCCCTGTTAGCCTAGGAGCAATCCAGGGAGGGCAGGGAATCTATGAGAAGGGGAGAGTGAAGATGATTTTAACAGTGAGGTGGTCTGAGCCAGTTGACTGTTGGTTAGAATCCAATTTATGAAATAATGAGAGGAGGGAGTCATTGGGAAAGCCAGGTCAAGGACAGCAGGCCGAGAGTTATTGTAAAAGGAGAATCGTGTATAGACTCCAGGTGTGTTGAAAAGGTGAAAGCCAAGTTCTGAGCTGAGTTCAAAGTATAGTGTGGATATTGCAAACTCATTGGGGGAGGTTTAGCATAGAGGGTCAGAGGTGGAGTAGTAGATGTTAAAATCATACACTACTAGTGTGGGAAAGGTGTGAGAGTTAAAGGCATTCTGATTGGCAACTGTTAGGTCCTAGAGGAGGAGCTATTAGTTGAATTAAAGTTGTATAACTGAACCTGTTATAGTTAGGGTGAAACAAGCTAGAGGGAGAGAAGATATGGACAACCATGAAATCAGGGCAGTTGTAAAAGCAGGGGAGTCAGGAGTAGCTCTTATGAGTTCACTAAAGTATAGAGAGTAACATTAGGAGTTAACTAGTGGTTAGGGGTAGATAGTAGGCAATGAAGGTACCAAAGTTTGGTAATTTATTCTAGTAAACAGGTGGGTCCTGGAGATAAACCACATGTAGAGTAGAGGGGCAAGTCCTGAAACTATTGAAAAGTGAAAGAAAAAGAATCCAGCTTCCCAGGCGGTTGTTTTGAATGAGGGACAGGTGCTTGTGGTAGGTGAGTGAAGGATGATTATCAGGATCACCTAATGTACTAGCAAGATGCATACTCATTTAAAAAGATGAGAGTGGGGGAGGAGGTGAGGAGCAATCAGCGCACAGTTGGATTAGGTTGACTTCCCTTGTACATGAGGCTTGGTAAGGTACAGCTGTGGGGGGGGGCATCAGGTAGGAAGGTCCATTTAGGGAACATGAGGAGGGGTCGAGGGGAGGACAAGAGCTGCAGCAGTAGTACCCATATCTTCCGCTTTGCCCAGGGTGTCTGGGAGAGAAAGAGGGGGCTGTAGGTGTGAAGATTTGGGAATGGACCAGGAGGAGCAGTTGCGATCCATTGCGATATGTGTTAAACCACTATTGGGGCAGTGCAAAATGCCTAGCAGAGCAGGAGGCCACTACCATCTTGAGGTAACCACCCAGAGGGTAGATGGGTTAGTGTATTGGTGGGAGGATCTGGGATGAGCGTTAGTATAAAGGGTGCAATCGGTAAGTCGCTTGGAGCGCATAGACGGGGTGTCCATAGTTCCAGCATTTAGGACATTAGATGAAATGATTAGTGGAGTGTGTTACTTCAAAAATGGGGTAGGTAGGAGAACACGCGAAGAGAGGAGCCAAATCGGATAGTATCAACCACAGGCACTGTGACAATTACAGAAGTTTAGTTTCTTAGTACCCTCTTGTTAGGGTCTGGTAGAAGAAAGTGGACAGAGAAAATAGCAATATCAACAGCATTGTGAATGGACTCAGAAAGGTCAGTACAAGGAACAGCTTGGTCAGGGTATAAGTAGACAGTGGGGAGGCCATTGATGGCTCATTGTATCTCATTAGGTACAGTGCAGAAGAGGCAGAAGGGGTTGTTGCCATGGGGGAATGCTTAATAAAGTATAAGGGATATAGTGTCGTAATAGGGGGAGTAGGCAGTGGCTTTAGGGAAGAGGTTAGTGCCTAAGAGGATAACAGAGCTTTGACTGTTGACGGAGGCTGCAAATATAAGTAGGTGGGGGCAGTTGGCATGCTTAAGAACTAAGGCAAGCACAGGTCAGGAGTAGTCGCAGTTGTAGTTTGTTCATCATCGTAGGGAAGTAGCAGGGTACTGGGGAGAAGAAAGAACTCTTAGTAGCAGGCAAGGCACTAGGACCTTTCGCAGGGGAGCTACCAGTGATAGACACAGCGACTTGTGCTTCAGTGGCGGGTCAAAGTATTTTCCTTGAATATAGGTTTGGGCTTCACAGGAGAATAGGTCCTTATTAGCATATACTACAGGGTTACTATACCAAGCCATGGTAGGCGTATCATAGTGATGCTTGTCCAACTTCAACTAAATCACTATTGGGGCAGATGGGGCAACTTGAGTAGTTTGTTTGGTGAAGTTGAGTTTCATTGAAGTGGAGGTATGGGGGTGAACAGTGGATGGAGGAGGGTGTGTAGTGATAATGGTAGTAGCCCTAGCAGCAAGGTCTTCGACCGATACTTCCAGGTTAGCCTACAGGGCTGTGGAGATTGTTTGGGGTGAGGCGGTATTGCCGGTCTTCGTAGCTTGCAGGGATTCAAGGTAGTGTCAAGGGTAGTCGATTCTGAGGGCAAGCGAATCGAACTAGGCTTAAATCTTTCTTCGTAAACGGAGATTGTCTAGGAAGGCTTGTAGGTAAAGATTTTTGAGCAAAAACATATGATATTGATAATATCTCTTCTCCGTTGCTTGATGATAGCTAAAGCTCGGGAGGCACTTCGATATTTATAACCAGCGTCTGAGTCTTCGCGGACTACAACAGGTTTACATATAACCAGGTATTTTCTTCTCAATCTTCGTCTCATAATCCGAGAGCAAACCCGCTTTGACCCTGAAACTTTTTCTTTCCCCATACAGCTAATGCTATGATCAGAGCTCCTGACTTCTCTACGGGTGTGGACCCACTTAGTCTGAGTTGTCAACCTTCTTTCGGCTGTTTAAGATATGGTCGTCCAGTTTGGAACGTACCAATACCTTCTTAGAACTCCTAGGGGCCAGCTTGGTTGTTGGGCAAAGCTGCTTCGTGCCATCTTATCCGGCTCTGCAGCTGGCTCTCAGGATGACTAGTGTTCACGATCGGGCCAATACCTTCTCCTCCTCACTGCCTGTCCTTATCAACTTGTTCCGATAGGTTCATTGACCTTATAGGCATGATGGGGGCGTCAGCGTAATCTCGGTGTGTATCGGAGTAGCCTACTTTAATCCTGCATTCGTACCCATCTAGGACTACCCGGGCTCTCTTAACTTCAGCTGGGTATAACTCTGCTAGTTCTTAACGGAATCGCTTTGTCCCACTTCCCAGACGTAGCCAGAGAGGCCCTCCTATATACCCTGCAGATAGCACCCAGTCGGAAGGACGGCAACGATGTATACCATGTTACAAGATGTGTTACAATTTCTCGTGTTTCTTAGCAAACGAGCAACTGCACAAGGAGCAAGTGTCGACTCCCAGGGCGAACGCCAGGGCCGGAGGGGGGTAATTGCCTGTAGAGGTTCAGATTCATGCAGTCCCTCCTGAAAAGTCATGTAATCCTCTTGGGAGTCGTTTGTACCTAATACGAGCTCCCTCCTCTGTGCGGTGTCTCCCGAATCACTTTTCAAAGGTTACCCTCTCTTTAGGTACCCCATAACAATCAAAAACAAAATTAAATATTATCAATAAAACCCAAACTTAAACAATTCTGAAATTTATCAGTCCCTACTTGAACTCGACTTGGTAGGGTGAAAACCCTACTGCGTTTGCTTGGCCATGCAAGGAAAGCCTTTTCCTTGTCATAAAACATCTGCCCGCTTTGGCATATCCGGATTCTCTATATGAAACGCCTCCACTAATTCCTGTGCATGCTCCAAGTGGTCTGGTGGTTCCCAAGTATTTTCATCGTTGGAACAGCCAGTCCACTTCACAAAGTACCATAACTCACGAATCGGTCGGTTCCGACCTCCCATGCGCTGGGTATAAGAGATTATTTCACTATTCACGATTCTTTCGATTTCCCATTCAAAATCTGAATCGATATCTTATGGCTTGCGGGGAGGTTGTTCCCTCACTGGTGGATTGGAGGTTCAATAGGGTTCCAACAATGATACCAGAAATATCAGATGGATCTTGCATCTTGGTGATATATCTACTTGCTAGGCACTTTCGCCTCTTTTTTCCGATACCTTAAACAGGCCATACAGCATTGGGCTAAGCTTCTTGGAAGGTCGTTTGGTGTGTATGTTTTTGCATTTAACATGACCAGGTCCCCGACCTTGTTGTCTGTTGCTGCTTAGCCCCGCAGTTGTAATATTTGCTCATATTTTCCCGTGTTTGTTCCAACTCTTCTCTGGCCTGTTGCTGTATTGTTTGTATCCAGTGTGCATATAGCTGGGCGCCTGGATTTTGGGCTTCACATTCCTTCATCCATTCTGTTTGTGGATGGAATCCATAGTTTACGTAAAAGGGTAACATGATATGCGCGTTCTTTACCGAATTGTTCTAGGTATGCTCAGCTAGTAGTAACAGCTGGTACCAGTCTGTTTGATCATAATTGACAAAGTTTCTGAGGTATCCTTCAAGCACTTGGTTGGTCCTCTCCGTTTGACCATCAATTTGCAGGTGGTACACAATGGCCATCTTTCGTTTTATCCCCTAGGTTTTGTATAGGGATTCCCAGAATTCTCCCCGAAACTTTGCATCCATGTCGGATATAATTTCTGCTGGAAGTCCATTTAACTTCCAGACTTCCCTCAAGAATACGTTTGCAACCTCCTTTGCAATTGCATTACTTTCCAGACCTATGAAGTGAGCCATCTTTGTAAACCAATCCACAACTACAATAATTTGTGTTCTTCCTTTTAATTCTGGTAGTTGTGTGATGAAGTCCGTCGATATGGATGACCAGGCTTCGAATGGGACTTCTAGAGGCTGCAGCAGACAGAACCGCCTATGTCGCGGATATTTATTATGTTGACATTCATCACATGACTGTACGTAGTCATTTATCTACGCTGTCAGCACTCTCCTATAAAAGTCTCTGGTAACAATTTCCAGAGTCTTCTCATGTCCAAAGTGTCTAGCTACCTTGGAGTTGTGGCAACCTTTGGCTATAGTTGTCTGCAGCTGTTCGTTGTAGGAATGCATAAGCGATTCTTATAGTATATCAGTCCTTCAGTTACTGCCCAGTGACTCGGTAATGGTTTGCCCTCCTTGGTTAACGTTTCCAATTCATGCTTGCGTTCCTGCCAGTCTTGATCGTTCTATCCTTCCTCTTTGATGGTTTTTAATAATGTCTGGTCATATTTCCTAATATCAACCTTGGACATTATAGCATTAGACATTAGGAGTGTCCCTTTGCCTTGTCTTGCTTGATGATCTGTTTCATCCAGAAACTCATTTTCAGCCTGGTCCGCTTACAAGTATGCAACCACTACCTGGGTCTTTGTTGCAGCTGATCGTCTGGGTGATACATCCGTGCTTCCAAATCCCCCTTTGCCCCTTGCAGTATCTGCTAGTCCATCCACTTCCATCGCTTCCGCCATGTGTATGTTGTCAATGATCATTTGTGCCATTCGGTACCCTCTGCGAACCTGCCAATCTTGGTTTCCATAATTCATTATGAGAACCTTGACTTCTCCAGTGTAATCAGCTTTGATTATTCCTCTGCCAATACTGATCCCATATTTGGCAGCCATTCCACTGCGTGGTGACAACCGTGCGTACGTTCCCTTTGGTAATCTGACGGAAATTCCAGTTTACACCAACTTTTGGCCCTTGGGCGGAATTATTAAGTCCTCTAGTGCATACAGGTCGTGTCCGGCTGCTAGTCTGGACCCTTTGGTAGGCATTCATGATTTTGGAGTTAGCAATTATTTCGCAAGAAATTAGTTGACTCTGTGCCATGTATTCTTTCCTTCCATTCGGGCTGATTTAAGTGCACCAGTGTGATTTGGAAGTGAGAAGGCTAGAGTATTGAGTGTTCGCTATGCGCTGCTCCCTCCTCTGGACTGTACTCCAGCTGTCGGCTTAGTGCATCTGGCTTTGCGCCTCGTTTTCCTGGTCGGTAGACAATCTTGAAATTGTAGTTTGTAGTTGCGGAGCCTATCGTATTTGTCGTGGATTCCATACCTTGGTTGTGAGGAAGTACTGTAGATTCTGGTGATCAGTGTAGACAGTTATTGGTTTTTCTGTTCTAACCAGGTACTGTTTATACTCTTTAAATGCTTCCAGAATCGCCAAAGGTTCCTTATCATGGATCTTATAATTTCGCTCTGCTGGGCTCTGCTTCCATGATTGAAAAGCCACCGGATGTAGCTTTTTGTCTTTAAACAGTGAGAGGACACGGCCTAGCGCAAAATCGCTAGCATCTGGTTCCAAAATTGTTTCTTTGTCAGGGTAGAAATGACAGAGTATAAGGGTGGAGATGAATCTTTTCTTAAGTTCCTCAAACACCTCGTCTTGTTCCAGCCCCCAGCTGAATTTTATCGGGTCGCCCTTTCATGTTTGGGTTATTGGGTTGCAGATTTTGGAGAAATCTTTAATGAAAGGTCGGTTAAAATTGGGAAAGGCAATGAATATTTGCACCTCCTTGACCGACCTTGGTGCCTTCCAATTTTTTATGCTTTCGACCTTTCTTTCACTCATGGTAACTCCATCAATTGCCACAATATACCCCAAAAACTCCACTGTATTGACGTGGAATACAGACTTGGTGGTCGATACCATTAGATCTTATTCTTCCAAGGGAGAGAGTACCTTCTTGACCAGGTCGACGTGTTCTTTCTCTGTCTTGGAGTAAATTAGGATTTGTCTAGGTAGACAACGACTCCATAACCTAAAAATTCACGTAGAATTTTAATTATCATGGCCTGAAATGTAGCCGGTGCGTTTACCAGCCCGAATGGCATTTCTTTGTATTCAAAGTGGCGGTATCAGGTCCGGAATGCAGTTTTCCACTCATCTCCTTTCTTTATCCTTAGGAGGTGATAGCTATCTTTTTAGTTGAGCTTAGTGAATATTTGGGCCCCAGCTACCTTGTCGCGGAGCTCGCTCATTAGGGATATCGGGTATTTGTTGGCCACCGTAAGCTTTATCAACTGTCGCTAGTCCACTCATAGCCTCATTGAACCACCCGGTTTAGGGACAAACAATATTGGAGCCCCAGAAGGAGATTTGCTTTCCACGATTTTCCCTTGATCCTGCATTTTCTGCAGATATTTGCATAGCAAATCCAGCTGGTGGGCGGACATAGGATATATCGGACCCCATGGCGGTACAGCGCCGGGTATCAAGTCTATAGCGTGGTCAAACGTTCTTCTTCCGCCTAGTTTCTCTGCCGTTTCTGGTGCAAAAACCCTCTTGAATTGATAGTATTCCTGTGGTATTTGCAGGATCTTTTGTGACTCTGGAGTGGGTGCTATTTCAATTCTTCCAATATATCTTGCTTCTGGTTTGTATGCCAGGGTCTCGTCTCATTTAAATGTCAAGTATATGCCTTCATCATTAACATGACGTGGCATTTCTCGGCTTTAAATGTCCATTTTTGCTCCTCCTTGATGTGCCTTATGGGATGTTCTGTATGCCACCATCCAAATGGGATCATGAGGTCATATTTGCCAGCATTGGCAATTTCGCAAGGGATGTGAGATCGGTGTGCGTTGTTCCCGATCTCTAAGAGAATAGGATGTGTGTAGTGTTTTCCCCCTTTTGCTGCTGTGGTTGCTTCAAAGGTGTAAATGTCCAAGCTATTTGTGCGTGTGTGATATGGTAGGCGATGTTTATTAACCAGCTCTTGGATAATGAGGAATATATTAGACCCTGAGTCTTATAAAACGCGAATCAGAATGTTTTCGCCATTTACTTCCATGGTTGCCCTGCCTTCTGGGCATGAATAAAAAGGCGGGCAGGTGCTTCAGTTTTATTTCTTTTATTAGGGCCGCTAAGGGCCTGTGCAGGTCTTTTGTAGGACATTTTCGGTGTTGTGGTAACTTATGGTGTTTCTTATCATGCCCGCACAGTTTCAGCTATTTAAGTCTCCTCAGACAAACTAAACTCTCTATCTTTGGTTTACTGGTCAGCCCTCTACTAGCGGTCTTTACACCTTGCCGAAGGGTTCCCAGACACCTGCCATTTGCCCTGCCTAACTTGAGCTCAACTCGTATCATTAGGTGGTATTCAGGGGATTCTTCACATTATCGCCTAGTGTACCCCATGAGTCTATCGTGCCTATCCTGTCCACAAAGCTGGAGTCCAGGTTTGGGACAGATTTACTCCGCTCCATTTGGCATGTGGACTAGGTAGCTGTAGTTACTCATTCTCTTCCACTTCATTTTTCTTCTGGTCCGGAATCCAGTTCCCTTTCTCCAACCATTCCGTTGTCCAGCCGACCTGTAATATATTTTGTTCCAGTAATGCTTCTCACGATCCAAGCTAGACTGATTTCCCCTTATGATTCTTAAGAAGTCCCAAGTCAGTGCTGGTCTGGCCACTCTTCCTTGGATCTCTTGTAAGGATTTAGGGCTTTATAAGGTTACGGGTTTGGTTGACCGTCTTCCATACTGAGGCCCGATATACAACAAATATGGTGCTCCGCTTTCTTCTTTTAGAGTTTCAAGTTCCCTGAGTTACTCCCGGACTACCACGACCTGCCGTCCAAGTTACTCAGTTCTTGCTCGCCTGGCATTCTTAGGTCTGCGATACTCCCGTAGTTCTGGATTGCTTTTCGTGATTCTCGCTTTGGTTTTAAGTTTCCCACAGAGAAGCGCGGAATACCTGCTAGTAGGACCTTGCACAAGTCGCGCCCCTTTGTTGATTTCGGTTTTGGTAAGGGGTCCATAACCGAGTACCCGGTTGTCGTCTCTGGCTGTGCCTGAAAACCCTTTTTAGGTCTCATTCATGTCATCCAGTTCCCAAATCCTGGGCTTGGGGAATTGGTTTTCCCTGGTCGAGGGTTCTGGTTGCCCCTTTGTTATCTGGGGTCGTCGATATTGGGGTTTGAAATTCCCCCTTTTCTGCCCAATAACAGATACTTGGGCCTGTTTCCTGGTGAACTTCCAAGTATGGTTAGCCAAAGTGCAATGGGTGCATTGATTGCCTTTCTTTCGTTCTTCAATTTTGTCCTCAGGGATTCCTCTATGATCTTCAACCCAATTTGTATGCTCAACCTTTCCCTCAGCGGGGGCTTTTTTCCCTTTCTCGGCTTGTTTTATCAATTTGTAGGCAGCCTTTTCAGCTGCCATGCAGGTTTTTCCTTTCTTATTTCCAACAGTGGTCTTGCTAGATTTTAATTCCTCTTCCCGTTTTATTTTCTGGAAGTGACTTTTTCCCTATTCGTTTTTCCTGAATAGACCTTGTTGTTTCTTGAACGATTCTTCTGCTCTCGTAACCCTGCGGACTACTTTTATCCATTCGCTATGCAAGTCATGATGTTTATGTGATAGCGTACACATGGCTTCAATAGGAAGTTACTGCTGAATTATAGTTCTCCAAGCAATGCCAGATACTTCTGCCTCGATGTTGTGGTATTCCATAGTAAGGAGATAATTCTCTATATCACCTGTATACCGGACCTTCTCCATCTCGGCTAAGGCTTTTTGTGCCTTATGCAGTACTGAGAATCGTTCTATAACTTCGGCTCGGAAGTTGATCCAGAAATCATAACCCTCATGTTTTGGGAATCCGAGGTCCCTAGTCCATTTCTTGATATAAGTTATCGAGGAAGGTGCCACCTCGGTTCATTCCACATTTCCTAACGCATACTTGATGTGTTCCTCATCATTTTGCCATTGCCATGGGTTTCTCCCAAAGTAGTCCTGAGAATTTTATAACCATACTCGCATATCCTGAGTAGGCTTTTTTTCAAACTTGAAATGTGGAGACGCTTGTCAGCGGTTAGTCCTGGAGAATGCTTGCCCCAGTCGGTCCAACAATGCATCTGCTTCAGATTCAAACTTTCGGCAAGGTATGGGTCTTCTTGATGGCTCACCCCCTTGTCGTGAGGGCCCACCTCTGTCCTTCAACCCCGGGTCATCCTCTCCTGGGTTGGGTCCATTCGCCGCAGGAGGCGGCGGTGGTTACTTTCTGCCATTTCTGTTTCCGTAACCTCTATCCACTGCCTTTGCTTTGTCTCTACAGGGAATGAACCGTAGCTCTTCTCCGCCATCGGCTGTGGTCCGTTTTTCCATGCACGGATTTTCCACTGGCTGTGGCGCAACTGTTTCCCACATACTTGGTGGGTTCTTCGCAACTTTTTGTTGCAGCAAAGTTTTATTCCTCCGAGTCAACATTCGTAGTATTTGCTCGGATGCGGCATTCTGCCTGAGCACATAGGCCTCCCTTTCTCACTGCTCTTGTTCAAGGCGTTGGTGCAGTTCTTGTAACTCGTCCCTGGTCCGCTCATATTCTTTTTGGGCCGCCACTTGCCTTTGCAGGAGTTCTGCTTTTTGCCTAGCCAAAGCCGGTTCTAGCTGGAGGTCTCAATCCTGGGACTCTTGTCCTGTTGCCCCAATCTTAGCATGAAGTTGGGTACTTACCGCTTCATGGTGTTCAGCCCATTCTTCCTGCGCCCGCAACTTTGCCTCCAACCGTTTAGTGGTTGCATCTTGAAGTGCGGCGGTTTCAGTTGCTAATATTTCAAGTCCCGAATTGACCTATTTAACCTCTTCGCCAATGTTCTGTTCTCCATGGGTTATCCATTGAGCATGGTGCTGGAGTTGGTTTGCCTGATCCTGAGCTTGACCAGATAGTTCACGGTAGGCCAGATGTTGCATATCAACCGATAGCTGGAGGGTACAGTCGCAGTAGCTCCTTGCCTGTCCTATACATTCGGCTAATCTTTCCATACCTGGATATCTGGCGTCAGGGGGCCTGGGAGTGCTTGATCGAGTCCCAGGGGCCGACTTTCTGCCTAAACTTGGCTGTGAAAGGTGGTGGTGTGCCAAAGGTGACCTGGAGTGCCCAGGTGCATGATCGTTTCCAAACAAAGAGACTTGGTCTATATCCGACATAGCTTTGTCCATGTCGACAGTCAATTGTCGGGCCATCTCGTTTTATTGGGACTCAGGATGTTTTCCCAGTCCCATAAGAGATGGGGTGAAGGAGCGGGAGGTTAAGCTGAAAGAACTGAGGGTTCCTTCTTCTTCAGTATCGTAGTCTTGGAACGGTTTCCACAGGAAGGTGGGACCGTAGAAGTGTTTGTAGTTTTCTTGGAAATCTGATTCGGTAGGGATGAGTAAGGGATTGGTGAACCAGGAGGGTTCCTGAGGTATATAGAATCGAATCTCAGAGAGAGAGTTTTCAAGTATTTCCTCGAATGAGGAGATGTATTTTGAAGAATGTGGTTCGAGCAGAAGCTCGTTGAGGTGTGTAGAATCAGCTATGAGCTTGTGTGATTCCTGAGGTATGACTTGGAGGTGTCCAATAGTCATGTAAAGAGCCTTGGTAACAAGGGGAAATATCAATATACTGTTAAGGGTAGTCGATTCTAAGGGCAAGCGAATCAAAGTAGGCTTAAATCTTTCTTCGTAAACAGAGATTGTCTAGGAAGGCTTGTAGGTAAAGATTTTTGGGTAAAAACTTCTAATCTTGATAAGATCTCTTCTCCTTTGCTTGATGATGCCTAAAGCTCGCGAGGCACTTCGATATTTATTACCAGCGTCTGAGTGTTCGCGGACTACAACTGGTTTACGTATACACTGGTATTTCCTTCTCAACCTTCGTCTCTTAATTTGAGAGCGAACCCGCTTTGACCCTGAAACTTTCTCTCCCCCCACACACCTAATGCTATGATTAGAGCTCCCGACTTCTCTACGGGTGTGGACCAACTTAGTCTGAGTTGTCAACCTTCTTTCAGCTGTTTAAGATATGGTCGTCCAGTTTGGAACGTACCAATAACTTCTTAGAACTCCATTGGGCCAGCTTGGCTTGTGGCCAAAGCTGCTTCGTGCCGTCTTATCCGGCTCTGCAGCTGGCTTTCTGGATGATTGGTGTTCACGATTGGGCCAATACCTTCTAGTCTTCACTGCCTCTTCTTATCAACTTATCCCGATAGGTTCATTGACCTTATAGGCATCAGGGGGGCGTGAGCGTACTCTTGGTGTGTATCGGAGCAGCCTACTTCTATTGCGCATTTGTACCCATCTAGTACTACCCCGGCTCTGTTAACTTCAGCTGGGTGTAACTCTGCGAGTTCTTAATGGAATCGCTTCGTTCCACTTCTCTGACGTAGCAAGAGAGGCCCTCAGATATACCCTGCATACAGCAGGGCGGTAATTGCTTGTTGAGGTTTAGATTCATGCAGTCCCTCCTGCAAGGTCCTGTAATCCTCTTGGGATTCTTTTGTGCCTAACAGGTTGGTACCGATTCCACCAAAACCTGTGGCCAGCTTCCTGAGACTGGGGATGACTACAGTATGACCAACAAAGTTGTTCCGGAGATCTGAGTTCCAGAGGGAGGGGAAGAGGCCTGGGTTTGTCGCCATAAAAGATCTAAATTCAAAGTAGAGTGGCCTGAGGAGCACGAGGTTGTGGTTCTGGGCCTTTGGTGCTAGTGATGCCGAGGGCGAGGCCTGGCCACATACTTTCAGCTGGTAGGACTAGGAGTGCAGTAGAGCAAGAGTGGTCTCCATAAAGATTGCCACCCACTGAGGTACAAGATTGGTACCTGGAGGCCCTCCTGGGGTTTTGAGTCATCCTGGTAAGCAGATGAATCACTGGAGGTGTAGGGTTGCTAATAGATGATGCCTCAGGGAAAAGCAATATCTAGTGTAAAGAGATATATGAGATACAAATCAATATAGTTTTATGTGGCGGAAATGGTTAAATTTTAAGTGAAATTAGGGAAGCGGGCATGGAGTGTGTTGCGAAGTTCCTACTTTTTCTGATTATATTATATTACTTTTAGTAATATAGTAAAGTTAATATTTTGCAGTTTTAACTTGAGCAATTAAGATAAAAACTATTTCAAAGATGGTTGTATTGTCAATGAGGCAGCTTAGTTGTTGAACCCATAATTCAGAATATGGAGGACTTAATGCAAATATCGAGCATCAAGAAAACTCTAATTTTCAATTAATTCAAAAACCATTCATTTTACATCTCTCTACATATCCATGTATTCTCATGATTCTTAAATCTTTGTAGACATCTTGGTCAATTGCAGATACATTTTATTCACCCAAGTAAAGTGGTTATTTGGTGATTTGTTCTCTGTGTATTTTTTATCTTGTAACCTTATAGTCACCTTGCTTATTACCCTATTTGGTAAGGTATAACTCTATACAACATTGATCTGAGGAGCCTGTACTATCTATATTAAATTGCCAGTGTGCCTGTCTTATATATATATCTGGTATACAGCATGCAATCTGACTGATGGCAACAATGCATATACTGTAATTAAAGATGTTCTAATTCTCTACTTTTTAATTGCTAGTTCCCCTCCTATTTAGCTTCACTAATAATCAGCCAAAGCAAGCATAACATTCAAGCAAGTACTATACTGCATAGAAGAAGGTTTTGATTTTTTATACTAGATTTTGAACATGTTTTTAATTACATATTTTTAATACTAGAAAGGTTTTATAAACTCCTTTGAAGGCAACAAAATCAGCATTTCTAGAAATAGAATTATGCCATATATTTGAACACACAGAATCTGACTCCGTAGTCAAATACCAAAAGCAATATCCTTAGTTCTAGTAATTCCATACAGATCGCAACCTCTTCCCAATTTCTCTCCACCCTCGGTACTATAGTCAATTAATATATTTCTGTATATTCCTTTTCATAATGCAGTAATTCTAGATTAATTACAGTCTTGGTCGTTGTATTGGTAGATGGTAGATGAAGTGCTAATAAACCTTGGACTGGATAGGGTGGTGAATATAAATATACAAGATCTCCTAGACTACAATTATTTTCTGAAACAAGAATTGCTACCAAGATCTCATGGAGAATTTCACTATCCAGTGGCATAAGGGTCTTAATTCAATTCTGTTGTCCTTCTTCTGCCTTACACTCATCGATCCGCCTGCCCTTAGTGCTGGCTTTACCTTATTAACTGCAATAGAAATATTTTTCTCTACTCTCTTGATAGTAGTAGCATTTTCCTTTATACTTTGTGCTTCTTACTAGTACTGTAACATGCTTGCTCTACTGATATTACGCTACCTTTATGCATTACATGTAGAGATAATACTTTGCAAGGCTCCTCCTCATGAACTTGAGTCTGGATACACCAATATGATTGCTCTTGGAGTGGTGCTATAGTGAGCAATACTTGAGTACCTTTGGACTATTTGTGACACCTTTTCTTAAAGTGCTAGCCAAAGGATTCTTCTTGAGTAAGCCACTCTTCCACCACTTGCCAACTCTCTGAATGAGTAGTCGGAATTGAAGAAATTCCTGCCACCTGAGTGTACACTCTCCTAAAACCCACCATACTAGAACTAGTACTAAAGGTATTACTTTTACCTCTGAATTGTACCAGGTCCCTATTCCTATTATGATAAGAACATAGTTTCTATAAAAGACTCTGAAAAGATACAGGAAGTATGCTAAAGTTCTTGATACAGGTTTTAATTATATAGAGTTGAAAAGTTTGATTGCAGAATTCTACTTAGGTCTCAAGAAAAGTACAAAATTGTATAATCAATTTCCAAAGACTGTAGTGGTAAAAGGAGCTAGCCTAGGTGAACAGTTAGACAAGAGAGCTTAAGCAGTAGCCTGCTATCACTTTGGTATCTAAGAGAGACCTGCTGCAAGGAGAAGACAAGGAGACAATAATCGAGTAGTTTATAGAGCGAAGGGGAACAATAAGATTGCCATTCAACCAGGTGTATTCACTCTCGAGGTATCTGTCAGAAGTCTGATGTCGCGTGCTATCCTGGCGACAACTCTTAAATACATGATATCTACCTACCACAAGCTGAGGCTCTGGAAACCTGTACCCAGTATCATTACAGGTGAGTATACTGGTACTGAAAACCTGTGATCCTGTCGGAGTCCTGGAAAACCTGCGGCTCTCTCCAAATACTACCTATCTTACCACTGGTATAATCGAGGTATTCATTCCCTTAGGACTCCAGGGGTACAATCCTCCTAATCCTCCAATGCATTTAGCAAGAAGAGCACCAGAATCTCTTGATTCGGAACTGAAATTAAATCCAAAAAAATCTAATCAAATGAATGTAATCTGACAAAAGAGGCTAACAAGAGTGGAAATAGAGGTAGCAGAATATGTAGACATGTTACAGTTGTATATTATGGATTGCCTCCTTGTGATATGCATTCATGGTTGGAAGATACCAATATCGAGTCATGTAATACATGTGAAAGCTGTCAGGGAAATTGCAAGGTTACAATATGGTGCTCATGGCATTTGATAACAAAGTTTTCTTTATGATTAGTGATATGGCTATCTACAAGGAGTATATACCAATGTTTATCAGAACCTGCTCTAGTGTGCTAAATCAAGTAATCAAGCAGGTATACTGCTATATTCTCATTAGTATATCCAGTAGTAGAAACTGCAATAATATCAGATGTAGTTAAGTTATCGTCTACCCAAATTTCCATTATGTTTTTACCAGGACCAATAAAATTATTAGGGGTGGGTGTAACAGGAACAGCCTGAAGGAGGATGGATCCCACAGGTGCAACTGTACCAAAGACTCAACATAAAATTTACTCAAAGTAAAAATAAAGGTAATTGAATCAATTAATAAAACTTAAGGTGCTTAAGCTGGAGCTTCACTCAATGCAGTTCTACTCAAAAGGTTAGTGCGTGATCAGAGTAGAGTGCTATATGCAGTTATTTTCCAAGAATTATTAAAGCTAACAATACCTATCCTTATTCTGATCATTCCTGTACATTCCTCTGCATTCTGGGCTATGATGGACTAGCTCCTGTCAAATTATCTTCTTGAGCCTGCAGATCACTGGAGAAAAGAGTGTCCACTAATCAGTTTAGCTTTAAGCAGGCATTATCATTATGTCTACAAGAGAGAACAACCCTGTTTATCATCAACTTGTGAGTAGCCTACTGTTAAGTGTACATTGCAATTATTTCCATTGTTAAGACTCAATAGCACAGTGGCGCTTTTCATCTTTTGCAAGTATGGCAGTCATCCATATCTACGTGATTTATTGGCAGCTTTTCTTATAAATAGGGAGCTCCCCGAATGAGTCGTGCTACTGTGTTGGCTAAACAGGTGCTAACCATAGTCAATAGTTAATTAACCACCTCAGCCATGATAAGACAAACTCCCCTCTGAGTGTTCAGTAATGTCTCTCAGCACTAGTATGGTTCTATAGTTGCAGTTACTTAACAATAGAGTTTCATCTAGACAGACTTCCGTTGGTCTCTGTAATATGTGTACATGTTCTGGTACCTCTATTACCACTCTAGTTAGCCAATCCTTTGTCAGATAATATTCATTTGATTTGATTTCTTTTGGTTTTCTTTTCCCTACCAGAATATGTAGATTCTGGCAGTCTGATTAATCTGCTTTGCAGGATCGGCAAGATTGTACCCCTGGAGTTCCAAGAGAAGGCACAGGTCATGTATAGAGGTAGTTATATAGATGCAGTGTTGTGGGAAAGTCCATGGCTTTCCACGACTCCGCCAGGGCCCCAGGATTCCAGCAGGTATACACTCAAGGATAATGAGATTGACTGGGAGTTTCCAGAGCCTCTTCTCTTACAGGAAAGATTTGATGAATTTACGAGAGTTCTCCTCACTAGTAGGAGATATGAGACTTGAGACAGATGCCTAGACAGTGAATATATTTGGTTGAACAGCGATCATATTGTTTCCCTTTACTCTACAAGCTATTCTATTGTACTCTACTTGTCTTTGCCTCTAAGCACGTCTCCCTTAGACCCAAAAGTGATACTAGGCTACCAGTTAAGCTCTATGGTATAACCGTTCACATAGGCTAGCACCTGTTTCAGTCTCTGACTGTCAGATTGCAACTCCGAAGGCCTCCAATATCTCTTCTTGGGATATTAGGTACCTAGAGTACACCCAGAGTGCCATATGGTGTCAAAACTATCAAGTTGCCTGAGTTGAGTATCACATGTCCCATTAGATATCCTCAGGGCATGATTTGTCTACTGAACTGTAGCAACGTATGCAGTGTTACCTAACCACCTCCAATATTATAGCTTTGTTAGCCTTTTAGAAACTGTCACACTACTCCACCCATCACAATAGCTACCAAGAATGGCTGTTATGTACTAGGTAGGTTGCTAAAATACTCTAAATAACTAGTCTATTATTTGAGGAGTATTTCGCATTTCAGGTAATATTAAGGTAGTGTAACTTGAGACCTACAATTCTATACATGATCCCTAAGGTTGGATAACTTGGCTCTATCATATTGCAGATCTCTTCGGAAGTCTGAATATGGCCTATTTGCAATATAGAACTGCCAATACTAACCAACATATTATTTGTACCTGATTGTGCGACCATGATATACTTAGTATAATTATGTATATTGGCACAATGTTATAGCATGAGTATGAAAATACAACCCACTACTAAGATTATACTGTGTGCATGCTTGTTTGAAGTATTATAGTATAAAGGTAGATGGGTAGTAGTTTTTGTGCTTAATTAACCAAATAAACTTGGTGGCAACCATCTATAATTATTAATTAGGTGCAAATCCTGCTTGTACTCAGTAACCAAATAGGGAATACATTGAATCAAATATAGGTACGAACATGCTTGACCCTCAAAAATAAAGGAAATCCTAATAAAATATCAGTACTCAGAAGTGGTGTGCGTGAAATAAACTGAAAGATAACACATGATACATCTCCTGGTAAAAGGTCATAAACTATGGATATTTAATCAAGAAATCTCACATATAAGATAAGAAATGTACACATTAAATCTCAATCATTATCATGAAGTATAACTGGAGAAATAATATATTCTAACTAAAACACGAATAAGATAATGGTGGTTAGAGGCCTCGCAAACCGTGGTAGCCTGTCTAAATTGCAAGCATTTTCTGCTTGCATGAATGTGTTGGCTGAGTGGGCCTTTTCCACATGCTTGGAGCAAGAAAATTACCCTATAGTCTACCCAAAATAGGACACATTACCAAGAGTGACAGTTACGACAATCGATGTGCGTGTCTTGGCCGCCTGGACACCAGAGTGACTCCTTAAGAACCAGGCAGAGTAGATTGGAATATCAGTGATATTGAAGAGACTAACTGGGAGAGCAGAATAGGTCAGTGGCATCTACTGCAAGGTATGCATTAGGAAGGCCATGGATAGCCACATGGACCTCATTGCGGGAGGGGCCAAATACTGAGTATGGGTTATTGCCAATAGGGAAAGCCTTAGAGAGTCTATCCGTCATTGCCTCTTTGAATACGGTGAAGATTGTCAACGGGGTTAGAAAGTCGATTCCTAAATGAGTCAGTAATCCTTTGAAGTTATCTCTAGCAGAAAAGTAGAGGGGGAAGGAGCAGTTAGCCTAGCAGAGTACAGAAACCATGATATCAGGCATTGTGGTAGCTATAAGGACACCCTAAATGGGAGCTGCAGAGGAGGTACAGGAAGCAAAAAGGCTTTGTTCTGCGGGTGCCCTGAGGGCAGGGCCCTTAGATACAGGGACAGACCCAGAGGATATGGCAACTAGTGCCTGAGAGATAAGCTTTTTAACTTGCCTCTCTCTTTTGGTATTCAGAATAGTGGGGGCTGCAGTAGCAGTGTCAGAGGACTTATAGGTAGCCGAAGAGGAAGACTTTGTATTGCATACAATGGGGTGAGATAGTCCTAGATGGAAGTCAGCAAGTAGGGGCAGTTTGTAATAGCGGTAATCTCAGGGTTCCCTAAGCAAGGGTGGCTGACAGGGTAGGCAGCTGGATTGCATTACCAGATGTTAGTAGTAGTATTATATTGAGGCATATTGGTGTCAAACCCAGCCATGATATAGGAGGGTTGGTTAATGGGCTTGGAGCATTAAGCTTTGTGCTGTGGGGGTTCCCAGCTTGAGCGGACTGATAGAAGGGAAAATGCGATCTGGCAGTTACACAAGCAATCAGCGCTAAGAGTGGTTATAGATTGTGGCTCCCAAAGCCTGGAGGGCCTTTGCATCTGGTACCTGGGGTTAGTTGGTTGATGTGGTGAGATTTAGTAATTCAAGACATGTAATGAGGGAATGAAACTATGTAAGTATCTTGTTTAAGCTTGAGAGGTCTATGCATAAGAAGGTAACAAGGTAGGACTCTATATCCAAAAAATTGTTCAGGAGGCGAGGTCAACAGTAGGATAGAAGGAGTGGGGAAGCTGAACCTGAGCCAAAGTGTGATTCAAAAGATCACAGATGGCAAGAAGATAATGTGGTAGTGGTCCAGGGGTGCAGGCACAAGAGGAGTGACCAGAGTGGCTGGAGTAGGAGGCTGTGCAGTTCTGCATGTGTGATAAAGACCTGAGAGGACCAGGGGAGGCTGAGTCTTTTATATTAGGCAAGGCAAAGGGCTGTGTCTGGAGAGTGTTCACTAAATAGTTAAGCTTTAGCAAGGGGCAAAATTTGCTATGTGATGGCGGTTGCTACACAAAAGCTGAAATTTTGGTCAGCCAGAACGGGCAAGAATTTCAAGTGGCAGTAAAATAGACTGTATGGTGTGTGTCCGTTAACTATAGGGTATCAATTTTTTTGATTTTCTCAAATATTTATTGTTAAGGTACAAGAACTTGCATGAAGCACTAGGTATGGTAAAAACAAAACCTTAATATCAGGAAACATCCTCCATATCTCTAGGAATCCAAATCCATACTCCATGGACACTCCGATATGGTCAATACTGAATATCCTGTCTACAAACAAACAAACACATAGCTGGCTGAATGGACAATAGGGAGAAAGTAGGAAGCTGGAAAGTAGGCAAGTATAAGGAAAACCCTTGACAAAAACTACTACAGATAAGGGGAATTTAGCTACTACTTTGTACCTATAAGGGGGCTAAGAGGTTAGAGATGAACTCAGGATTCCGATATAAGTAATGTTGTTAATACAAGCCTAAGAGGTAAGATAATGGTAGGACCTGCTCTAACCTAGGGTAGATTGACTGTTGGTGAGACTCTGTGGAGCGGGAAGGTTGTAAGATACTACATTGACATGAGGGCAGCAGTAGAGTGCCAGTCTCCCTTAACTATGGGTTAGAATTTTAATTTTTTTGATTATCTCATATATTCGCTATTAATGTACAGATACCTGCATGTAGCACTAGCTATGATATCAATGAAACTTTAATTCTAAACATGCAAAATAAAAGAAATAACTACACCCGTTTTCCCCTATGAATAACCATACTGGTACCGGGCCCAGCAATGGTAACTACTCAAGCTAGTATAGAATGAAATGAAACCCAGAGAAATCATAACTGTGAAGAGAGATAAAATATAGGAAAGAAAATCCCTTCTAAATCAAAGTCATAATCGGAAGAAGAGGATGGGGCATCGGCGATGAGCACGGCAATTGTAACATGTGTACATGTTCCGGTACCTCTATTACTACTCTCGTTAGCCATTCATTTGTCAGATTACATTCTTTAGATTAGATTTCTTTTGTATTTGATATTCCTAGCGGAATCTCTAGATTCCGCCACCCTGATTACTGTATGCTTTGGAGGATGGGCAGGATTGTGCCCCAGGAGTTTCAAGGAAAGGAACAGGTCATGTATACTGGTGGTAGGATAGAGGCAGTATATTTGGGAAAGCTCCAGGGTTTCCAGGACTCCGGCAGGGGCACAGGATTCTGGTGGCTGTACACTTATGGTAATGACAGTCGCTGCGGGTTTCTTGAGCCTCAGCTCTTGCAGGAAGATTTCACGTATTTAAGAGTGTCTCCTGGCTAGCAGGAGACATTAGACTTGGGACAGATGTCTAGACAGTGAATACACTTGATTAAACGGCGATAGTATTGTTCCCCTTCGCTCTATAAACTATTCTATTGTACTCCCCTTGGCTTCGCCTCTCTGCAGGTCTCACTTAGACACCAAAGCGATAGCAGGCTACTGTTTAGGCTCTATTGTATAACCGTTCACACAGGCTAGCGCCTGTTACAGGAATGGAAGGAGAGTAGAAGGTGAGATTGTGTGGCACGGCTATAGGAGGTAAGACCTAAGCCAAGGTCGAGGTCAGCCGAAAGTGGGGAGAAATGACTTATCGAGGATAGCATCGGAAGATAAAGATAGTGTCAGCGAGACTTGGAGGGTTCTGGAGGATCACATGCACAAAGTTCTCATCCCATATGTCACAGTATGGGCATGTGGTAGAGTGGTATGCAGTGCTCCAGGAGGGCTGGGCTGCAAGATTGCCTTTGCCAGCACGCATCAGATAGAGTCTTCCAGCCATGAGGCGATCGAAGCCTATGAAGGCATGCCTGTGCTGTCCCTTAAGTCAGCGGAGTTTTTATTTTTTGATTATTTCCTTGATTTGCTGTTTAAAGTACAGAAACTACATAAAGCTGAGGTTATAGCAGAATGTGACCTCCAACTAAAGTCCGTCCCAACCCATCCTGCAGCTAAAAAAATCTCTCTTACTCAACTAAAGTTAGGTGCTTGGGTAGATTAAAAACTAAGAATAAACAGGCCAGAAATATCCCAAAAGATAGTAAACTATTCACAACTGCGGACAAGGGACATAGGAAATAAACAAAGTCTAACAGTGAACAAGAACCAACACTCCTAAAGGAAATAAAATACCTAAGCAAGAAACCAACCTGATCTATGAATTTGGCCAACGGCACAAGATCCCATATCGTACTAATCCAGGAGGGTATAGTGGTGGCCAGGGGCAATTAAATCCCAAGGCATGAAGAGGCCAAAGGAATAAAGCCTAAGGAGGTTAGTAAGCTGACAGAGGAGGAGGGTGTCTAAAGTAGATAATGTAAATTGCCGTATCCTCTAAACTCTCTGGCAGTATAGTGCTAGCAGAAGTGGGAAGCAGTAGGGTGACAGCCAGGAGTCAGTAGGGTACCAGCTGATTAACAGTCAGGAGGAGAGGAAATAAGGAGGTGAGGATGAAGCAGGGGTAGACCCAAGGAGCAACGGAATCATTTGTGTGGTGATTTACACTGTTCTCATAGAAGTGAGAGTGGGGGAATCGACCATCAGAATGCTAAAGCAACTGTAGGCCTGTAGAATGTTTTCCTCTACTGTAACCCTGTCTCCTAGTAATATAGGGAGGCTTGAGGGTAATCTGGAACAGGCGAAATGTTAAGCGAGGCACAGCAACAAGCTATGCGAGGCAAAACAAAAGTGGGGAAAGAAGAGGAAGCATCAAAGAAGTTAGCTGAAGATGAAAGATAGAGTGCAAAGGAGTAGACCCTAATGAGCATGGAGAGGATGGAATTATTAAGACAAATCCCCACTACCTGGGTTAGCCAAAGGGTAAGGTTTATTTCAAACGAAAGTGGTAATGATATCAGGTGGTGTTGAGATTTCAATCGGCTGGTGTTTAGAGGTGACAGAGGATGTTCCTTAACTATGGGGGGTATTTTTTTTTTAATTATCTCATATATTCATATTTAAGGTACAAAGAATGTGGATGCAGCACTAGGGATGGCAAAAACAAAACCTTAATTCCAAAAAAACATCCTTAATGTCTCCAGGGATCAAAAGCTATACTCTAAGGACCCTATAATAGGGGCCTAACCGCACATCTTATCCTCTAGCAAACAAACCCCCAGCTGGCAAATGAGATAACATGTTCAAAGTAAGAAGCAGGAGGGAGGAAAGCATAAGGAAAAGCCTTGAGAAACTCTACTACAGATAAGGCGAAAATTAGCCACGACTTTACATTGATGAAGGCGTCAGCAGGTTGACGATGGACATGGGATTCCGTGATAACTGGCGGCATTAACAAAAGTTCAAGAGACACTGCAATACTAGGACCAGGTCTAAGCAAAAGCGGATTTGACTATGGGCAAGAGTCTATAGGAGTGGAAGTAGTAAGATACCAGCTGTAGACGAGCAGAGCAGTAGGGTGCCAGCCATGGCGAGTCAGTAAAGTGCCAGCTTCTAAAATGGGTAACAGTTAGGTGCTAGCCGATCGTCCATGTGGAGAAGAAAGAAGAGGGGAGGAGGAGGAGGGGTAGATGCAAGTATCAGTGACAGAACCGTGTACGTACTTATCTAGGCAGTTCTCAACAAGCAGAGAGTAGAGGAATCGACCTTTGGACACCAAGGCGTCCGTAGGCCTGTAGGCAGTTTCCGCTTACTGCAATTATATCTCCTAGCTGTATGAAGGTATAGTGATGCCAACTGTGCAAATGTTAGGTGAGGCACAGTAAACAAGCTAAACTAGGTGAAACAAGAGCAGGGAAAGGAGAGGAAACTGTCAACAAGTATGGAAGGAAGGAGAGGAGGGACTCAAAGGGGTAGACCCTAATGAGTTGGGAGAGGAGAGATAGAGGTATACAAGTCTCCTCCCCATAGTGTGGCCAGGGGAGATGGAGACTTGCCTAGAGGACTTGGTGATGATTTTTCATGGTATTAAGATTTCAATCACCAGGTGTGTAGAGGAGAGGGAGGATGTCCCTTAACTATAGTTTTTGATTGATTTTTGATTAATTATCTCATTGAATTACAGTTTAAGGTACAGAAACTAGATAAAGCAAGAGCTATGGCAGAAAGAAACCTCCAAATACAGTCCGTCCCATTCCCCCGCAGCTAAAAATTACGCTCTTACTGAACCAAAGTTAGGCACTTGTGTAGGAAAAACTATTAAGAAGAGACAGGCCTGAAATCTCCTAAAAGATAGTAAACCTTTCACCTATGCAGATGAGTAACTTAGCAAATAAACAAAGTCAAACAGTAAACAAGAAGCAAGACCCCCAAAGGGAACAAAAGACCTATACAAGAAACCAACCTTAAATACCAATTTGGCCAACGGCACAACATACCAAAACTCACTAATTCTGAAAGGTACGGCGCGGGGCGTCAGCACATAAATCCCCAGGCACGAGGCGGCGAAAGGAATTAAGCCGAAGGTGGTCGGTAAGATGAGGGAGGCGGAGTGAGTGTCTGGTAGACCTGGTAAATCGCCGTATCTTCCGGAAATAAAGGCTGTATGGTGCCAGCTGAATGGAGAGTAGTAGGGTTTAGCCAATCAACCATGGAGAGGAGAGGAGAGAAGAAGGTGAGGATAGAGGAGGGTAGACCCAAGGACGAACAGAATTGTGTGCGTAGCTATCTAGGCAGGTCTCATTAAAGTGAGAGTGGGGGAATCGTCTATCAGAATTTGGAAACAATTGTAGGCCTGTAGGATATTTCCCCCTACTGCAACCCTGTCTCCCATGCATATAGAGAGGTCAGAGGGAATTCGTGAACATGCAAATATTACATGAGGGAGAGCAGAAAGCTAAGCAAGGTAAAACAAAAGCGGGGAAAGGAGAGAAATCATCAACAAAGATGGAAGAAGAGGAGAGCAGAAGCTCAAAGAGGTAGACCCTAATACCCACTGAGAGGAGGGAATTATTAAGACAAATCCCCACCCTTTAGTATAGCTAAAGGGCGAAGTTGAGTTGAAACGAAAGTGGTAATGATTTCTCGTAGTGTTGAGATTTCAATTGCTGAGTATGCAGAGGAGACAGAGGATGTCCCTTAACTATAGGGTTTTTTGGGTTTTTTGATTATCTCATTGAAATACAGTGTATAGTACAAAAGCTACAGGAAGCCCAAGCTATGGTAGAAAGAAACCTCCAACTACAGTCCATCCCATCCCCACGCAGCTAAAAAAACCCTCTTACCAAATCAAAGTTAGGCATTTGGGTGGAAAAAACTAAGAAGAAGATAAAGGCCTGAAAGGTTAAAAACCACAGAAAACCTTGCAACTCCACAGACTAGCGACATAGGACGGTTGCAGGTAACCGATTCAAAGGAAACGCGAAACGAACTAGGCGTAAATCTTAAATCCGTAGACGCAGACTTGTCTAGGGTTAGGCACAAACGACTCCCAAGAGGATTACATGACTTTTCAGAAGGGACTGCATGGATCTGAACCTCTACAGGCAATTACCCCCCTACGGCCCCGGCATTCGCCCTGGGAGTCGACACTGGCACCTTGTGCAATTGCTCGTTTACTAAGAAAAACTAGAAATTGGATCACATCTTGTAACCCCGTATAAGTCGTCGCCGTCCGTCCGACCGGATGCTGTCCGCAGTGTATATGAAGGGGCCACTCTGGCTACGTCTGGGAAGTGGAACGAAGCGATTCCGTTAAGAACTCGCGGGGTTACACCCAGATGAAGTTAAGAGAGCCCGGGTAGTCCTAGAGAGGTATGAATGCGTGATTGAAGGAAGCTACTCTGATACACACCGAGAGTACGCTGTCGCCCCCGTGATGCCTATAAGGTCAATGAACCTATCGGAACAAGTTCATAAGGAGAGGCAGTGATAACAAGAAGGTATTGGCCCGATCGTGAACACTAGTCATCCTGAAAGCCAGCTGTAGAGCCGGATAAGACGACACGAAGCAGATTTGGCCAACAACCAATCTGGCCCCTTGGAGTTCTAAGAAGTTATTAGTACGTTCCCAAATGGGCGGTCATATCTTAACACCCGAAAGAAGGTTGACAACTGAGACTGAGAGGTTCCATACCCTCAGAGAAGTCGGGAGCTCTGATCATACCATTAGCTATTGGGGGAAAGAGAAAGTTTCAGGATGAAAGCGGGTTCGCTCCCAGATTAAGAGACCAAGGTAGGGAAGAAAATAGCAGTTTATATGTAACGCAGTTGTAGTCCGTGAATACTCAGACGCGTGATATAAATATCGAAGTGCCTCCTGAGCTTTAGCCTCATCCTCCGTCTCATTTACACACCCGGCGATTGAAATCTCAACACCACGAGAAATCATCACCAACTCTACCATCCGGGTTCCTACCCCCTCTGGCTATGCCATGGGGTGGGGACTTGTTTACCTCCATCTCCCCTCACCAAACTCATTAGGGTCTACCCCTTTGAGTCCATCCTCTCTTTTCCATCATAGTTGTTGGTTTCCTCTCCTTTCCCCGCTCTTGTTTCGCCTCGCTTAGCTTGTTTGCTCTGCCTCGCTTAACACTTACACGGTCGGCAACACCCTACCTTCATACAGCAGGGAGACACACTTGCAGTAGGAGGAAACTCCCAACAGGCCTACGGTTGCTTTGCAGTCCGATGGTCGATTCCTTCACTCTCTGTTCTTTGAGAACTGCCTAGATGGGTACGCACACGGTTCTGTCCCTGAATATTGGGTCTACCCCTCCTCCTCCTCTCCTCCTCTCTCCTCTCCCCACGGTGGATCGGCTGGCACCCTACTGCTCCCCCCTCCTCGAAGCTGGCACCTCACTGCCTCAACCATGGCTGGCACCCTACTGCTCCTCTCCTTCTCAGCTGTTACCTTACTACCTCCCCTTTCTACGACTCTTGCCCACGGTCAAATCTGCCTTTGGTTACGCCTGGTCCTAGTATTGCACTGTCTCTTGGACTTGTGTTAATGCCGTCGGTTACCGCGGAATCCCAGGTCCATCATCAACCTGCCGGCGCCCTTATGGGTGCAATAGTAGTGGCTAATTTCCCCTTATCTGTTGTAGTTTTCGTCAAGGGTTTTCCTTATGCTTTCCTGCTTTCCTACTTCTTACTTTCAACCTGTTGTCTCCTTAGCCAGCAGGGGGTTTGTTTGCTTGTAGGCGAGATGTGTGGTTAGGCCCATACCAGAGGGTCCTGGGAGTACGGGTTTTGATCCCTGGGGCGCGGAGGATGTTTGTTTGGAATTAAGGTTTTGTTTTTGCCATAGCTAGCGCTCCATGCACGTTCTTGTACCTTAACAATGAATATATGAGATAATCAAAAAATCAAAAATCCTGAGCTTTAGCCATCATCAAGCAACAGAGAAGAGATCATGTCAATATCATAAGTTTTACTCAAAAATCTTTATCTACGCGCCTTCCTAGACAATTTCCATTTACGATGAAAGATTTAAGCCTAGTTCGATTCGCTTGCCCTTAGAATCGGCTACTCTTAACAGTATATTGATATTTATCCTTGTTACCAAGGCTCTTTACATGACTACTGGACACCTCGAACTCATACCTCAGGAATCACTCAAGCTCACAGTTGATTTCACCCTCCTCGACGAGGTGCTGCTTGAACCAAATCCCTCAAAATAGATCACCTCTTTTGAAGAAATGCTTGAAACTCCCTGCCAGAGATTCAATTCTACACTGCTCAGGAACCATCCTGGTTCATAGATCCCTTGCTTGTCCCGACTCAATCAGTTTTCCAAGAAATCCACCAACACCTTTACGGCCCGACCTTCCTGTGGAAGCCGTTTCAAGACTACGATACTGAAGTAGAAGGAACCTCCAGTTCTTTCAGCTTTACCTCCCCCTCCTTCACCCCATCTCTTTTGAGATTAGGAAAACATCCTGAGTTCCAATAAAACGAGAAGACATGATAATTGACTGTCGACAAGGACCAAGCCATGTCTGACATAGAAGAAGATTCTATGGTTGCAACCGACCATGCACCTGGACGCACCAGGTCACCTTTGGCACTCCACCACCTGTCACAGCTAAGTGGAGTCAGAAAGTCAGACCCAGGCTCTCGATCAAGCACTCCCTGTCCCCCCGACGCCAGAAATCTAGCTAAGGAAAGATTAGGGTAACGCATAGGCCAGGTAATGAGCTGGTTCGTCAGTACCGTCCAGGAATCAGTTGATGTGCAACATCTGGCCTACCGTGAACTATATGGTCAAGCTCAGGATCAGGCAAATCAACTTGAGCACCATGCTCAGCTGATAACCCGTGGGGAACAAATTGTTGGTGAAGAGTTGTAGCAAGTCAACTTGGGGCTGGAAATATTAGCAACTGAAACCGCCGGACTTCAAGATCCAATCACCAAACGGTTGGAGGCAAAGTTGCAGGCGCAGGAAGAATGGGCATGAACACCATGTAGCGGTAAGTACCCAACTTCATGCTAACATTGGGACAACAGCACAAGAGTCGCTGGATCGAGACTGCCAGCTAGAACAGGCGTTAGCGAGAAAAAAGGCAGAACTCCGACAAAGACAAGTGGCTACACAAAAAGAATATGAGAGAACCAGAGAGGAGTTACGAGGACTTCACCAGCGGCTCGAACATGACCGGGCAGAAAGGGAGGCATATGTGGTCAGGCAGGATGTCGCATCCGTGCAACTAAATCGAATGTTGACTCGAATGAATGAAACTTTGGTGCAACTACAAGTTGCGAGAAACCCAACAAGTTTGTGGGAAACAGTGGGACCACAGCCAGTGGAAAATCCGGGATTGGAAAAACGAACAACGGCCGATGGCGGAGAGGAGTTCCGTTCCATTCCCCGTAGAGACAATGGAAAGGCTGTGGATCGTTGGGATGGAAACGGAAATAGCTGAAAAGAGCCACCACCGCCCCCTCCGGCGAATGCAACCAACCTGTGAGATAATGACCCTTGGTCTGAAGACGGAGGTGGCCCCTCACGACGAGGTGGTGACCCATCACGAAGACCCTTACCTGGCCGTAAGTTCCAATCCGAAGCGGACCCATGGGTCGACTGACTAGGGCAAGCCTTGTCACAGACCAACCGCCGGCAAGCGGATCCACCATTCAAGTTTGAGAATAAGCCTACTCTGGATGTGGGAGTATGGTTATCAAATTTTGAGGACTACTATGTGAGAAACCCATGGCAATTGGAAAACGAAGAAGAACACAACATCAAGGATGCGTTAGGGAGAATGGAAGGAACTGAGGTAGCAACTTTCTCGATAACCTATCGAATGAAAATGACTGGGACCTCGGATTCCCCAAACATGAGGGTTATGATTTCTGGATCACTTTCCGCGGGGAAGTTACCGAACGATTCTCGGTACTGCACAAGGCACAAAAAGCCTTAGCCGATATGGAGGAGGTTAGGTATACAGGTGATATAGAGAAGTATCTCCTTACCTTGGAAAATCACAATATCGAGGCAGAAGTATTCAGCATCGCTTGGAGAACCATAATTCAGCAGCAACTTCATATCGAGGCCATGCGTACGCTATTACATTTAAATCATGATTTGGATAGCGAATAGATAAAATCAGTCCGCAGGGTTACTAAAGCGGAAGATTGGTTCAAGGAACAATAAGGGCTTTTCTAGAAAAACGACCAGGGAAAAAGTGATTTCCAGAAAAGAAAGCGGGAGGAGGAATCAAAATCTAGCAAGACCACTGCTGGAAATAAGAAACGAAAAACCTATACGGTAGCTGAAAAGGCTGCCTACAAATTGAAAAAACAAGCTGAAAAAGAGAAAAAAGCTCCCGCTAAAGGAAAGGTTGAGCATACACATTGGATTGAAGCTCATAAAGGAATCCCTAAGGACAAAATTGAAGACCGAACGAAAGTCAATCAATGCACCCGGTACACGTTGTCAAACCATACTTGGAAATTCTGCAGGAAACAGGCCTAACTATCGGTTATAGGACCGAAAAGGGGAAATTTCAAACCCCATTATCGACGACCACAGATAACAAAGGGGCAACCAGACCCTACGACTAGGGTGAACCAAGTCAACCAGCCCAGGATTTAGGAACTAGATGACATGGATGAAACCTAAAAAAGGTTTTCAGGCACCGGCAGAGACGGCAACCGGGTACTCGGTTATGGACCCTTACCGAAACTGAAATCAACAAGAGGGCTCGACCTCTGCAAGGTCCTACTAGTAGGTATTCGGCGCTTCTCCGTGGGAAACTCAAAACCAAGGTGAGAGTCATGAAAAGCAATCCAGACATATGGGAGTATCGCAGACCTAAGAATGACAGGCTAGCAAGAAGCGATTAACTTGGACGGCGGCTTATGGTAGTCCGGGACTAACTCAGGGAACCTGAAACTTAAAAAGAAGAAAGCAGAGCGCCACATTTGGTGTATATCGGACCTCATTACGGAAGACGGTCAACTAAACCCCCATCCTTATAAAGTCCTAAATCCTTACAAGAGATACAAGGAAGAGTGGACAGACCAGCGCTGACTAGGGTCTTTTTAATAATGACCATGGGAAATCAGTCAAGGCTGGATCATGAGAAGCCTTCTAGGAACGAAATATATTACAGGTCAGCTGGACAACGGAATAGTTGGGGAAACGGAACAGGATCCCAGACATCAAAAAAAAGTGAAGAGAAGAGAATGAGTAACTACGGCTACCTAGTCTACACGCTAAAAGGAACGGGGTAAATACGTCCCAAACCTGGACTCCCGCTTTGTGGACAGGATAGGCATGATAGACTCATGGGGTAAACCAGGCGATGCATGAAGAATCCCCTGCATACCACCTAATGATATGAGTTCGGCTTCAGTTAAGCTGGGCAAATGGCAGGTGTATGGGAACCCTTCGGTAAGGGGTAAAGACCACTAGTAGTTGGCTGCCCAGTACAGCAAGACAGTGATTTTAGTTTTTCTGAGGAGATTTAAATAGCCGCAACCGTGCGGGTATGGTAACCAACACCCTAAGTTCCCATAACAACGAAAATGTCCTTCAAAAGACCTTCACAGGCCCCTAGCGGCCCTAATAAAAGAAATAAAATTCAAGCACCTGATCCACCTTATACTTCATGCCCAGAAGGCAAAGTACCCATTGTAGCAAATCGCGAACGTAACCCGCTTCGAGTTCTATTAGACTCAGGGTCTAAAATATTCCTAATTAACCAAGAGCAAATTAATAAGCATCGTCTGCCATACCACACACCTACAAATAGCTTGGATATTTACACCTTTGAAGGAACCACAACACCACATGGTGGAAAACACTACACATATCCAATTCTCTAAGAGATCGGGAACAATGCACACCGATCTCACGTCTCTTGCGAAATTGCCAATGCTGGCAAATATGACCCTATCATCCCATTTGGATGGTGGCGTACAGAACATCCCATAAGGCACATCGAGGATGCACAAAAATGGACATTTAAAGACGAGAAATGCCAAAGTCATTTTAAGGATGAGGGCATAGACTTGACATTTAAATGGGATGAGACCGTGGCATAGGACCCAGAAGCAAGATATATTTGAAGAATTGAAATAGCACCCACTCCATAGTTACAAAAGATCCTGCAAATACCTCTGGAATGCCATGAATTCAAGAGGGTTTTTGCTCTAGAAACGGTAGAGAAACTAGCCAGAAGAAGGGAGTTAGACCACGCTATTGACTTGATAGCCGGCGCGGTACCGCTATGGGGCCCGATATATCCTATGTCAGCCCAACAGCTGGATTTGCTTAGCAAATACTATCAGAAAATGATGGATCAAGGGAAAATCGTGGAAAGCAAATCTCCACCAGTGGCTCCAATTCTATTAGTTCCTATACCTGACAGTGCAATGAGGCTATGAGTGGAATACCGACAGTTGAATAAGCTGACAGTGCCCAACAAGTACCAACCACTACCCCTAATGATAGAGCTCCGCGATCGGGTAGCTGGGGCGCAAATAATCACTAAGCTCGACTTAAAAGATGGCTATCACCTCCTAAGGATATAAGCAGGAGATGAGTGGAAAACTGCATTCCAGACCCGATACGGCCTCTTTGAATACATAGTAATGCCATTCGGGCTTGTAAACGCGCCGGCCACATTCCAGGCCTTGATGAATAAAATTCTAGGAGAATTTTTAGACAATGGAGTGGTGGTCTACCTAGACGATATCCTAATCTACTCCGAAACAAAGAAAGAATACGTCGACTTGTTCAAGAAGCTACTCTCTTGCTTGGAAGAATATGATCTAGCGTTATCAACCACCAAGTCAGTTTTTCACGTCGATACAGTGGAGTTTTTGTGGTATATTGTGGCAATTGATGGAGTCACCACGAGTGAAAGAAAGGTCGAAAGCATAAAAAATTGGAAGGCACCAAGGTCTGTCAAGGAGGTGCAAATATTCTTTGGCTTTGCCAATTTTTACCAACGTTTCATTAAGAATTTCTCCAAAATCTGCCAACCAATAACCGCAACATTGAAGGCCGACCCCAGAAAATTCAGCTGGGGGTCAGAACAAGATGGGGCATTTGAAGAACTTAAGAAAAGATTCATCTCTGCCCCTATAATCAGTCATTTCTACCCTGACAGAGAAACGATTGTGGAAACAGATGCGAGCGATTTTGCTCTAGGATGCGTCCTCTCACAGTTTAAAGACAAAAAACCTACACCAGGTGGCTTTCCACTCACAGAAGCTAAGCCCAGCAGAGCCAAATTATGAGATCCATGATAAGGAACTATTGGCGATTCTGGAAGCATTTAAAGAGTGTAAACAGTATCTGGTCGGAACAGAAAAACCAGTGACTGTCTACCCTGATCACCAGAACCAACAGAACTTCGTTACCACTAAGGTATGGAATCCGCGGCAAATACGATGGGCTCAGCAACTAGCGAACAACAATTTCAAGATCATCTACCAACCAGGAAAACATGGCGGAAAGCCAGATGCACTAAGCCAACGGCCTGTGTACCATCCTGAGGAGGGAGCAACCCATAGCGAACAGTCAATACTCAAGCCTTCTCACTTCCAAATCACACTGGTGCACTTAAATCAGCCAGAGAGAGGGGAAAGAATAAATGGCACAGAGTCTACTCATTCCTTGCGAATAAAATTGCTAACTCCAAAAACACGAATGCCTGCAAAAGGGTCTCGACTAGGAGCAGGACACGACCTGTACGCACCAGAGGACCTCATAATTCCGGCCAAAGGACAAAAGGTGGTTGAAACTGGAATTTCCGTCGGATTACCAAAAGGAACATACGCACAGTTGGCACCACGCAGTGGAATGGCCGCCAATTTGGGATTAGCATTGACGGAGGAGTAATCGACACTGATTATAGAGGAGAAGTCAAGGTAATCATAATGAACCATGGAAGCCACGATTGCCAGGTACGCAAAGGGGACCGAATGGCATAAATTATCATTGAGAACATACACATGGCAGAAGCGATAGAAGTTAGCGGACTAGCAGAAACTGCAAGGGGCAACGGCGGGTTTGGAAGCACGGATGTATCACCCAGACGATTAGCTGTAACAAAGACACAGGTATTAGTTGCATACTTGCAAACTGACTAGGCCGAAAATGAGTTTCTCGATGAAATAGACCGTCAAGTAAGACATATAAAGGGATACTCCTAAGGTCTAATGCTATAATGTCCAAGGTTGATATTAGGAAATATGACCAGACATTATTTAAAACCATAAAAGAGGTAGGCCAGAATGATCAAGAGTGGCAGGAACACAATTGAGAATTGGAAACGTTAACTGATGAGGGCAAAATCATTACCAAGTCACATGGCAACAACTGAAGGACTGATATACTATAAGAATCTCTTATACATTCCTGACAACCAACAGCTGCAGACAACGATAGCCAATGGTTGCCACGACTTTAAGGTATCTGGACACTTTGGACATGAGAAGACTCTGGAAATTGTTACCAGTGACTTTTATGGAAGAGTGCAGACAGCGTAGATAAATAACTACGTTTGGTCATGCGATGAATGTCAATGTAATAAATCCCCACGACCTGCGCAGTTCGGTCTGCTGCAGCCTCTAGACTCCCATTCGCAGCCTGGTCATCCATAACGACCAACTTCATCACACAACTACCAGAATCACTCGGAAGAACATAAATTATGGTAGTTGAGGATAGGTTTACAAAGATGGCTCACTTCATAGGTCTGGAAAGTAATGCAACTGCCAATGAGGTTGAAAACGTATTCTTGAGGGAAGACTGGAAGCTACATGGACTTCCAGCCGAAATCATATCCGACATGGATTGAAAATTTTCGGGAGAATTTTGGGAATCCCTATGCAAAACTCAGGGGATAAAATGAAAGATGTCAACTGCGTACCACCCGCAAACTGATGGACAAACGGAGAGGACCAACCAAGTGCAGGAAGGATACCTCAGAAACTTTATCAATTATGACCAAACGGACTGGTACCAGCTGTTACCACTAGCCGAGCATGCCTACAACAATTCGGTAACGAACGCGCATGGCATGTCACCCATTTACGCAAACTATGGATTCCATCCACAAACAGAATGGATGTAGGAACAAGAAGCCCAAAATCTAGGCGCCCAGCTATACGCACACTGGATGCAAACAATATACCAACAGGCCGGAGAAACCTTGGAAGAAACGTGGGAAAATATGAGCAAATATTACAACCACAAGGCTATGCAGCAACCAGACATCAAGGTCGGGGACCTGGTCATGTTAAATGCAAAAAACATACGCACCAAATGACCAACGTAGAAGCTTAGCCCAAAGCTGTATGGTCCGTTTAAGGTATTGGAAGAAAGAGGTGAATGTGCCTACAAACTAGAAATATCACCAAGATGGAAAATCCATCTGATATTTCATATATCATTGTTGGAACCCTATCGAATATCCAAGCGACCAGCAAGGGAACAATGTCCCCACGAGCCTGAAGTAATCGATACAGATTTTGAATGGGAAATCAAAAGAATCGTGAAGAGTGAAATAATCTCCTATACATTGCGGGTGGGAGGTCGGAACTGACCGATGCGGGAGTTACGGTTCTTTGTGAAGTGGACAGGCTGCTCTGAAGATGAAAATATTTGTGAACCACCAGACCACTTAGAGCATGCATAGGAATTGGTGGAAGCGTTTGATAGGGAGAATCCGGATATACCAAAGCGGGCAGATGTTTAATGATAAGGAAAAGGTTTCCCTAGCATGGCCAAGTAAACGCGTTAGGTTTTTCACCTTACCAAGTCAAGTACAAGAAGGGACTGATATTTTTCGGAATTGTTTAAGTTTGAGTTTTATGGTTAAATATTTTATTTTATTTTTCATGGTTATTTTGATGGGATACCTAAAGAGAGGGTAACCTTTGAAAAGCGATTCGGGAGAAACCGTACAGAGGAGGGAGCTCGTGTTAGGCACACCGACTCCCAAGAGGATTACATGACTTTTCAGAAGGGACTGGATGAGTCTTAACCTCTGCAGGCAATTACCCCTCTGCGGCCCCGGCGTTCGCCCTGGTAGTCGACACTGGCACCTTGTGCAATTGCTCGTTTAATAAGAAAAATGAGAAATTAGAACTCATCTTTTAACCCCGTATACGTCGTTGCCGTCAATCCGACCGGATGCTGTCCGAGGTGTATATGAGAGGGCCTCTCTGGCTACGTCTTGGAAGTGCAAAGAAGCGATTGCGGCAAGAACCAGCGGAGTTACACCCTGCTGAAGTTAAGAAAACCTGGGTAGTCCTAAATTGGTATGAATGCGCGATTGAAGTTGGCTACTCCTATACACACCGAGAGTACGCTGACGCCCCCATGATGCCTATAAGGTCAATGTACCTATCGGAACAAGTTGATAAGGATAGGCAGTGAAGACAAGAAGGTATTGGCCCGATCCTGAACACTAGTCATCCTGAAAGCCAGCTGCAGAGCCGGATAAGACGGTATAAAACAGATTCGGCCAACATTAAAGCTGGCCCCTTGGAGTTCTTAGAAGTTATTGGTATGTTTCAAATTGGGCGGCCATATCTTAACAGCCGAAAGAAGGTTTAACACCTAAGACTGAGGGGTTCCACACCCTCAGAGAAGTCGTGATCTCTGATCATACCATTAGCTGTGTGGGGGAAGAGAAATATTCAGGGTCAATGCGTGTTCGCTCTCAGATTAAGAGACGATGGTTGGGAAGAAAATACCTGTGTATATGTAACCCAGTTGTAGTGCGCGAACACTCAGACGTGGAATATAAATATCGTAGTGCCTCACTGGCTATAGCTATCATTAAGCAACAGCGAGGAGATCTTATCTATATCATAAGTTTTACTCAAAAATATTTACCTGCGAGCCTTCCTAGACAATGTCCGTTTACGAAGAAAGATTTAAGCTCAGTTCGATTCGCTTGCCCTTAGAATCGGCTACCCATAATATCTAGGAAGGCTCGTTTGATTGAGTAGTAAAGCTTTTTCAAGTAAAACGTATGATATTGATAAGATCTCTTCTATATCGCATGATGATGGCTAAAGCTCGGTAGTCATTTTGATATTTCTATCCCGCATCTAAGTGTTTGCAGACTACATCTAGCTTTCAAACTAACTAAGTACCCGTCTGTGTTTCTCCAGCTTCCTACCTTAGTGTGAAAAACTGTTTGACCCTGAAGATTCTCTTCCCCTCACAGCTAATGGTGCAGTGGGAGCTCTTCTTTCACTGTAAGGGTTGCACACCTTTTGGTAGGAGATGCCTGACCTCCTTTTTGCTGTTCAGACTTAGCCTGTCCTGTTTGGAACGTACCAATAGTCTCTTAGAACACCCAAGGGCCAGCTTGGTTGTGGACATTATCTGCTCCGTGCGGATAGAACCGGTTATGTAGCAGGCTTTTAGGATGACTTGTGTTTACGATCAGGCCAATACCATCTTGTCATCACTGCCTCTCCTCATCAACTTGTTCCATTTGCTTTAACCATACTGACATGATGTAGGGGCATCAGCACATTCTCACGTAGTAGTGGAGTGGCCGACTTCCTGCTCGTTCTCTATTCCATCGGGACTACCTTCATCTATGTTTTAGTCTTCCTACCTCAAACAGGTGTAACTCCACTGGTTCCTGACGGAATCATTTGGTTCCACCTGGGCTGGATAGCCAGAAAGCTCCTCTTATATACCATGCGAACAGCACCCGGACGGACGGACGGCGGCGACGTATCTGGTGTTACAAGAGGTCCTTCAATGATACGGTTTTGTATGTAAACGAGCAACTGCGCAAGGTGCCAGTCTTGTCGCAGGGTGTGAATGCCGGGGCCTCATGGGTATGACTTGGATTTTCACGCATTTTTCATATGAATGCGCTACTGGATACCAGTATCATTTACCCATGTGCCTAACAGGAGCTCCCTCCTCCTAGGCTTTGTCTAGAACTCTTCTTCGTCCTTGAGGTACCCGTTATTCCTTAAAAAATAAAATTTAAATATACATTCCATATACAATTTCCTGTTTGAGCTCGACTCGGTAGGGTAAAAAAACCTGCTACTTTTGCTGCTCCACATCAGGAAAACCTTTTCCTTGTCACTCAACTTCTGCCCTGCTCGGCATTTCCGGGTTGTTCCTGTGAAATTCCTCCACCAATACCTACACTTACTCTAAGTTCTCTGGTGGCTCACATGTGTTTTCCTCTTCAGAGCACCCAGTCCACTTCACAAAATACCTTAATTCCCATATCCTTTGGTTCCTTCCGCGTACCCTCCTTGTGTAAGAGATTATTTCACTCTTCATAATCCACTCTATTTCCCATTCTAAATTGGCATCGATTTCTTCAGACTCGCGTGGTGGTTGTTCTCTGGTAGGTCTGGAGGATGTATGGCATTGTTCTACAAGCGAGACATGAAATATTGGGCGGAATTTCCACCGTGGTGAATTTTCTAGTTTAAAGGCGCGATCTCCTTTTTTTTTTTTCTAACATCTTATAAGGCACATATAACTTTGGGCTGAGGTTCTTGGATGGCCGTTTTGAGTGTATATTCTTCGTATTGACTATAACCAGGTCTCCGATTTGTATCTCTGGTTGTTGCTTTGCTTTTCAATAATAATACTGGTTCTGATTCGGTCAAGTTTGCTCATGCACCTTCTTTGCTTTTTGGTGTATTGTTTTCATCCAGTGAGCATACAAGTTTACCACTGGATTTCAAGCTTCGTGTTCCTTCATCCATTCTGTCTGCTGATGAAATCCTTAGTTTGCATAGAATGGAGATAACCCATGAGTGTTGGTGGCCAAATTGTTGTAGGCATGCTCGGCTAATAGTAACCGCTGATACCAGTCGTTTTGATCATAGTAGACTAATTTCCTCTAAGTTACCTTCGAGCACATAGTTAGTTCTTTTGGTTTGTCCATCAGTTTGCGGCTGATATGCCGTTGACTTTTTTGGTTTTATGCCCAGGCTTTTGCACAGAGATTCCCAGAAGTCTCACGAGAACTCTACTTCCATGTTGGAAATAATTTCAGCTGGAAGTCTATGCAACTTTCAGACTTGCTTTAAGAATACTGCGGCCACATCCTTTCCTGTTGCATTTCTCGCGAGTCCGATGAAATTGGCCATTTTCGTGTACCGATCCACTACCAAAAATGATTTGGGTTTTCCTTTGAGATTCAGATAGTTGAGTAATAAAGTTTGTGAATATTGATGTCCAGGCTGTGTATGGGACTCCAAGGGGTTGCAGAGAACAGTATCTTGCATGTCGTGGAGATTCATAGTGCTAACATTCATCACAGGACCCAACGTATTCATTCACACAGTTGGTGATGCCTTTCCAATAGAGATCTCGAGACTCGATTTCCAAGGTTTTTTCTTGTCCAAAGCATCCTGCTACCTTTGAGTCATGACATCATTTGGCAATTGTGGTCTGTAGGGCTTCATTCACTAGGATGTAGAGATTGTTCTTGTAATATAGTAGTCCCTCCACTACTGTCCAATTCTTTGGTAACAGCCGTCCTACTTCTCTCAATTCCTCTATTTCTTCTTTGCGCTGCTGCTAGTCTTGGTCCTCCCTTGACGCTTGTCTGATGTGTGCTAATAGCTGTTGATAATACTTACGTATGTCTGCTCTTGATATTATGGCATTGGATATCATGCAAGTTAGTGTACAAACTCAGGCTGTTTCTCCCAAGTCGTGCCTATCAAAATACTCGTTGTCCTTTTGTTCTACTTGTAGGTGCGCTATGACTACTTTGCTCGGTTCTGCCATTGCCCTTCTGGAGGAGATATTGGACCTGCCAAACCCTGAACTCCTGCCTTCAGTTAGTTTTAAGCTGTCCACTTCTATTGCCTCGGAAGTATTTATGTTCCAAATTACCAGTTGTGCTATTCTATCTCCTTCGCGTACTTGGGAGTCGTTAAATCCATGGTTCCTCATGATCACCTTGATATCCCCTTTGCAATCGGTGACTATTACCCCACCTCCTGTGCCAAATCCGTGCTTTGCCGCTAGACCACTACTTGGTACTATACTGTTAAGGGTAGCCGATTCTATGGTCACGCGAATCGGGCTAGGCTTGAATCTTTCTTCGTAAACGGAGAATGTCTAGGAAGGCTCGTAGGTAAAGATTTTGAGTAAAACTTATGATATTGATAAGATCTCTTGTCTGTTGCTTGATGCTCTATCTAAGACCGGGGACTGCCCACGTATTTATACCCTGCGACCTTGTTCCCACGGCTTTACAACTATAAAGATATCTTCTCTATGATTTAGAAGTGGCGAGCTCTTTTGACCCTGAGAACTCCTTCCCACACCTCCACGGCCTTCGGTCCACATCTCCATTCTTCGGAATGATTGCGTTCTATCCTCCAATGGGAGTCTACTGATTCACAGGACATATGCACTTGTGCTTTATCCGTATATGAGGTGAGCAACTCTTATTTCACCGTGCGTTGGCGACCTCAGTCACCCGACTAGCTCATAGGATATTTTCGCTTATAACTCTTTAAGCGACCGACCGATTTCTTCCGTTCGACTTGCTATTACAAGCTGGAAGGCGATACATGAGGGTCAGGCGAAAATCCCATGGTCGGGTCATTGTTATCGTCTTGGAGGAAGTTTTGAAGATGCAAACCCTATTGGTAGAAAATATCTCATTCGTCCAATAATCCTGCTGGACTGGGGAGTTGAACACGTGACTTCAAGAGGCACCACGTGACATTATACCCTTAGACCATGACAGCGATGACTTATACTGAGTTACAAGATGTGTTCTAATTTCTCGTTTTTCTTAGCAAACGAGCAACTGCACAAGGTGCCAGTGTCCACTCCCAGGGCGAACGCCGGGGCCGCAGGGGGGCAATTGCCTGTGGAGGTTCAGATTCCTGCCATTCCTTCTCAAAAGTCATATAATCCACTTCGGAGTCGTTTGTGCCTAACACGAGCTCCCTCCTCCGTGCGGTGTCTCCCGAATCGCTGTTCAAAGGTTACCCTCTCTTTAGGTACCCCAAATAAAAAAAAAAATTTAACACTAAAGAAACCCCAACTTAAACAATTATAACATATATCCCTCCCTTTTTGAACTCGACTTGGTAGGGTGAAAAACCTAATGCGTTTGCATGGCCACGCTGGGAAAACCTTTTCCTTGTCATTCAACATCTGCCCGCTTTGGCATATCCGGATTCTCTCTATGAAATGCCTCCACCATCTCCTGTGCATGCTCTAAGTGGTCTGGTGGTTACCAAGTATTTTCATCTTGAGAACATCCAGTCCATTTCACAAAATACCGTAACTCCCGCATCTGTCGGTTCCGTCCTCCCACGCGCCGGGTATAAGAGATTATTTCACTCTTCACGATTCTCTCGATTTCTCATTCAAAATCTGAATCGATTTCTTCTTGCTCAAGGGGACGCTGTTCCCTTGCTGGTCGATTGGATGTTCGATAGGGTTCCAACAGTGATATATCAAATATCGGGTGGATTCTCCACCTTGGTGATATTTCGAGTTTATAGGTACGTTCTCCCCTTTTTTCCAATACCTTAAAGGGGCCATATAACTTTGGCCTAAGCTTCTCCGAGGCCCGCTTCGTTCATATGTTTTTTGCATTTAACATAACCAGGTCGCCGACCGTGATGTCTGGTTGCTGCTTAGCCTTGCCGGTATAATATTTGCTTATGTTTTGACGCGTTTGTTCCAAAGCTTCTCTAGCCTGTTGGTGTATTGTTTGCATCCAGTGTGCATATAGCTGGGCACCTGGATTTTGGGCTTTGCTTTCCTTCATCCATGCCGTTTGTGGGTGGAATCCATAGTTTGCGTAGTAGGGTGACATGCCATGAGCATTTGTTACCGAATTGTTGTAGGCATGCTTGGCTAGAGGGAGCAACTGGTACCAGTCCATTTGATCATAATTAACCAAGTTCCTAAGGTATCCTTCCAGCACTTGGTTGGTCCTTTCAGTTTATCGGTCAGTTTGGGGGTGGTACGCTATTGACATCTTTCGTTTTATTCCCAGACTTTTGCATAGGGATTTCCAGAATGCCCCAGATAATTTTGCATCCATGTCAGATATGATTTCTGGCGGAAGACCATGTGGGTTCCAGACTTCCCGCAAGGATGTCTTTGCAACTTCCTTTGCAGTTGCATTACTTTCCAGACCTATGAAATACGCCATCTTTATAAACCGATCCACGACTACCATAATATGTGTTCTTCCATGTGATTCTGGTAGTTGTGTGATGAAGTCGGTCGATATCGATGACCAGGCTGCACACGGGACTTCTAGAGGCTGCAGCAGACCGAACCGAGCCTGTCGTGGGGATTTATTATGTTGACATTCATCGCATGACCGTACGTAGTCTTTTATCCACGCTGTCAGCCCTTTCCAACAAAAGTCTCTGGTAACAATTTCCAGGGTCTTCTCCTGTCCAAAGTGTCCTGCTACCTTAGAGTCGTGGCAACCTTTGGCTATAGTTGTCTGCAGCAGTTCATTGTCTGGAATATATAAGCGATTCTTATAGTATATCAGTCCTTCAGTTACTGCCCAGTTACTTGGTAATGGTTTGCCCTCATCGGTTAATGTTTCCAATTCGCGCTTGCGTTCCTGCCAGTCTTCATCGTTCTGGCCTTCCTCTTTGATGGTTTTTAATAATGCCTGGTCATATTTCCTAATATCAACCTTGGACATTATAGCATTGGACATTAGGAGTATCCCTTTGACTTGTCTTACTTGATGGTCAGTTATATCAAGAAACTCTTTGTCAGCCTTGTTCGCTGTTAAGGTTCGACTATCTATATCGCGCAACCGGCAACGATATATGATTCAGTCTAT
>QFET01001144.1:25141-45820 GCA_003316355.1 Tuber calosporum | reverse complement strand
GATGAGAGAGGGAAACGCACAAGAGAGCCGGGATGGGGTACGGGATAGGGTGGCAGTTATAATAGAATAAACACCCACAGAGTGCTCCTGGGGGAGAAAACGAGGCAGAAAGGTGTGTGTGTGGCGGGGGGGAAGGAGAGTGAGAATCGGGGGGATACTGTTTGGAGGAACCTCTCTGAAAATACATAAAGTGCCCTCAATGTGATACCCAGATGCTGCTGGGTTGACTTACCTACTTACACGACAGTATCATAGAGTTTGATCACTGGCAGCTGGAGTCAAGTTGCCATGAGAAATGCAAAAGCATATTCGGGCCTAGGAGAAGCTCCAAGAATGGTCTGGGCGCCTGACAGACCCCGTGCTTGTTTGTTTTCGCCTACTCTCCTTTGTCCGTGGAAAAAAAAAAAAAAAAAATACCGTAGGGAAGTTTGTGCAGCTGCCTTAAGTCGCCAGAGTCTAGCTCCAGTGTATGGAAAAATGAATATATATATGTGTATATATATATATATACACATATATATTCATATGATACATATATACAACCCTTTATCTGCATCTACTCTCTCCCCCAGCCGCTGCCGCCACCCATCACTTACCATTGGCAACCGAAACATCCTTTAGAACGAAGCGAGCACTGTACGGCTAGGGTCAGTACGGTACTGGGTCCAGTATACTGGGAAAATAGTGGCGATAAACTCTCTGATCACTGATTCAACTACAGGTAAAAGGTTCTGGAGGGGTGAGTGGAGTCTTGCCGGGGCGGGTGGGGGAAATAAGTGGTGTATGTTTCGATCAAGGCGATAGGCTAGGGGGAAAGCGTTGTAGGTTCTCCTCTGTAATCAATTACACGCAGCGGAATCCAGATTACAAGAGCACAGGGTGGGGCCTAAAAGTTATATCATAGAGCGGCATTGCATAGCTGGCGGAGGAGTGAAAAAACCAAAAGCCAGCGTAACTGAAGCAACAAGGAAGGAATCAGAGCTCATGATTCATTCACTCTTTGCAGACAAACGTTTGCTGCAAATAAATAAACTTTTTGATATTCATTCCCTCCAAGTGCACCCCCACATGGTTTCCCATATCGGTGAGTCTTCGGGGAATTTCTGCCTCTGCTGCAATTATAATTGGTTCCATTTTCCCCAAGGAATGCGTTAGAAGAAAATTTCGGACACCATATGTATGCTGTACACCAGAGAATTTAAACCAGCCTCACCTCCTCCCTTTGCTCGACCAGGTGTTTCTTAGGCCCGTCGATGGAGGCCTCGGCCAGCGCCTTCCCCACAGTTCTCAGAAAGCAATACTTACTCCGCACCCCCCCCTTCGCTCGTTCTAACAATAGAAAATGAGGAACCTGAAGATTTCTCTCTTTCCGTCAGATTAGAATGTTCAGTCGCAGCTTGGGTCGGGAACTGGGCTAGGGGATTGAATCAGTTGGGCAAGAGTCCGAGCACCGCGTTTGCACAAATCAAGTCAGGCGATACGATAGCCACAAAAAAAACTTAAGGACTGGCTGCAGGGTCAGTACGACAAACGAAATGTATTCTCCCAGCTCACCCATGAAGAGACAATTAAAAAAAAAAAAAAAAAAGCAAACCCTTTGTCAAAGAATTTCAAACCGGGCAGCTGCATTCCTGCAGAGATAATTATACGATGCGTAACACACCATGAAAGACAGCCCTAAAGTGTGAAGTCTAATCAGGAAAGCATAAATTCAGTGCGGCGTTGTGACCAATCGATTGGGCACGAAAAGGCCCACCACTCCCCACCGCTCCATTCGAGCATAGAACAAAGGAAGCAGGGTGGTTAAAGAGGGCGGGTTGGTACATCATCTCGAACAAAAGCCACGAACTCGTTTTTACTTCCATTCTTTTTCTCCCTCCCAGGATCGCAATCATCCCTCCACAGTAGAAGATGATAGAGTATAGGAAGGAGTTATGGTAATGCCAAAATTGTGAGTGACGGGAGGTGAGGAAATGATTTTTAACGTGTTTTTCAAGCTCATATTATTATATGATACCTCTGCCGGAGGGATTCCAGCAATGAGCTTGAGGGACAAGTTGTGTAACAACCAATCACACAGGTGACTTCCGAAATAAGATTCAGGCCCTCATAAATTTGGCAACCGCGCGCCCTCCCTGCCTTCAAACAGAAAAGTCACCGGACGAAAAAGGGGGAAAACTCCACTTTCACCCAGCCATTTTGATACATCCTCTCTTGCCACACGTACCATGCTCGAGTTCGGAGTCATGATACAAAGCCCTAATGAGAACAGCCAAGAATCTCGGGCTAGATAAAATTGGCCCCCCTCTCTCGGTTGCATGATGTCTCCCCAGATATAAGGTCGGGCCTTAGATACGGTATTCTCGCCTTGTCAGTATGATAAAATCAAAATTAAAATTAAAAAAAAACCTCACCCCATACCCCACCGCCACTGTAGACTAGGCATAATACCTTCTGTCCAACCAACAACCGTGACATGATCTTCAGTCAACTCATCGGCACGATAATACCGGTAGACACATTATCGTGCGAGCTCAATGTGCTCTCGATTCTTCGCCCGACTGCAAGACCGCTTGGGTCAGATAGAAAGGATTAAAAACGGCCACCGGTACCGTCAACGTTAAAAGGTTGAATACAGTGCCGCGTGTTAACGATAAGATCTCCTCTGTTCGCAGACAAATAGCGATCCCCACAATCCCCAAGCAGTAATTAAAATGAAGAGAAAAAAAAAATAGCTGAAGATGCAAGGAACCTATATGCTTGCTTCCCCTTCAACGTCCACGATCTTTCCGTCGCCGGTTGACGGGGAGATGGGGAGGAGCCTTTTTTTTTTTTTTTTTTTTCTCCTGCCTTGTCGTTTTCTCAACACAGACCACCTCTTGTAACCCATCCGTCATTGCCACATCACAAAGTATCACTAAATTGAGCTGTAATAAAAATATAAGGCGATAGTGCAATTTCAAAGGTGTCCGCAGGTGGCGACTAAGGAGACCTATTCTCGTTATCGGGATCAGGGGCAAACCCATGCGAAAGCCTTTCGTAGGCTTCCCAGAACTTGCACCAACCTTTTGAGGCACCTATGGTACAGTAGGCCACGTCCGCTCATACTCGGGTGTGCCCATAAAAATCGAAAAAAAAAAAAACACAACCCCGCCCCTAATAGAGAATTGTATGGGATCAGCAGAAATAGTTTTCCGATTTTTACTGACACACCCCGAGTACATACCCTCTGCACCAACTTAAAAAGAATATAGTAGTGGGTATGAGAGTAAAATGATCAGGATGCCCTGAAGGCAACCTTCTGTGAATAACACACTCTTCGGAGATCGACACAAGTCAATCTAGGTAAGCCCGTTGCTATCGGTAAGGTGTGGGGATCAGATGCGGGTGCACAGAGCATCGAAACCCGAGTGGCATTTTTGTGAACTGTCCCTAGTCGTGAATACCAAATTTGTTGCGAGATACAAGTATAAATCGAGGGAACACCCAAATACCGTACATAGCTGCCATCGATTGGCTCGCAGGCCAGTATTAACACGATTCGGCCAATCAGCAGCGAGCACGCATTGAGGGGGAGCTGGTGAGTGATTCCCCATGCGGGGACGATTATGCCGTCTGTGGAAGTACCCGTGGCATGAGGGAAAGGTTGACTGAGCGACGAGATCGTGAAGCGGGAGAGCGACCGTTTTCCCCCACGGTTCTAATCGTAAGGCGGAGGGTGAATTAGGACAACATGATAGGCTCGCCAAACTCATGGTGCGGATCTCCCCGATGAAATATAATGGTGATGTCGAAGTGACAGCTCAGTGAAGATGCCTTTCGCGCAGTTGTACCGTATGTATGTACTCGAGTATGTACAAAGTACAGGTCGCAGGGCGTACAATGTAGTCTAGTGCTCTCAAAGACGGTTGTCAATGACTTATTCTGTGAGGGTTGTAGGCATTTTGAGAATCGGGAGTTTTGTGAGTGGAAAATATCGCAGATGGTGACTGTAGCTTTTACCATTACAGTAGAGGTATAGGGGGGTAAAACAGTCGCAGAAGTTTGTAAACTGCTGCATAATATAATATGGCCTTGGTTTGTCTCCTGGCTCTCATGGGGTCATTAGGCCAAGAATGATCGAAATTGACTAATGGAGTCATGGAGATGGGACATCTGTAGTCACGTGCACATGGGCCAGTTACGAGTAATCCTGTTATGGGTTACTAAAGTTATACCCTCTACCTCAACCCTGTTACTCCAGAGAAGATTGATGTTCCCGGTTCACGACATTCGATTTCACCAACCCCCCTTCACTCTTCAAACCCTCTCACAACCCAGATTGACAACTGTTGACCACGGCATACTAACACTAGCCTATACACTTGTACACTCCGTGCTCACCAATGCATTATTTCGCCGTTACCTGTTGAGCAATCCAATTATCCATCGCCCTCGCCTTATCATCATTCCCTCACCGTACACCTTCCTACTGTCCTCCCCCCTCATATTTGACAACCAAGCAGTTACGACATACTCCAACCCAACACAATCGTCTACTTCATTCATCCTCTCCCCGCCTGCTACATAGTCGTTGAGCTTCCACCAGTATGTCCGTACTACTGGAGCTCGGCGAGACAGGTGACATTGTCATTGATCTCCTTGTAGACTACGCCCCCAAAGCTTGCGAGAACTTCCTCAAGCTGTATGTGCCTCTCCGAACCCTTACATAAACTAACCCCTCCCTCCCCGCACACACACCTCCCCCCCCACACTTCTTGTTCTGAAGCGGGTATTCCCGCCCCGGGAACCTGCAATCAAAAATACGAACCGACTAATGCTCTAATTGTCACCGGCGGCTATCTCCAGATGCAAGATGAAATATTACAATTTTTCCCCCATTTATAGCGTTCAGAAGGATTTCTCTTTTCAAACCGGCGACCCCATTGGGCCTGATTCTCCTCAGTCGGATGGCGGCTCGTCGATCTGGGGCCTTCTGGAGGGTCCTTCCAAGCGCCTATTTCAGGCAGAGTTTCATCCAAAATTGAAGCACACGGAACGCGGTACCGTGAGCATGGCTACCGCTCCTGGCAGAAATCCAGATGAGCGAGTGGGTGGAAGTCAATTTATCATCACCACAGGTGACGAGTTGGATTACCTAGACGGAAAGGCTGCGATATTTGGCAAGGTTGTTGAAGGCTTTGATACCCTAGAAAAGATCAACAATGCCTTCTGCGACGGCCAAGGGAGGCCACTAAAGGATATCCGAATACGTCACACGATTATTTTAGAGGACCCATTTGATGATCCTGATGGTTTGAGAGAGCCACCTCACAGCCCTGTCCCGTCAAATGCTCAATTAGCTACCGTGAGAATTGGGGAGGATGAAGAAATCAAGGAGGATGATGACCCCGAAGCAGCCGAGAAATTAAGGCGGGAACGAGAAGCAAGGGCACAAGCCTTGACATTAGAAATGGTTGGCGATCTTCCATTTGCGGACGTCAAACCACCGGAAAACATTCTCTTCGTTTGCAAATTGAATCCCGTTACCCAAGGTTTGTCCAATAATTCACCTGTCAGATTCCAAAACATTAACTCGCTATAGATGAGGATCTTCATTTGATTTTCAGTCGTTTTGGAACTATTCTATCGTGCGAAGTCATTAGAGACAAGAGAACGGGCGATAGCCTCCAGTATGCCTTTATCGAGTTTGAGGACCAAAAGGCCTGTGAGCAGGCCTACTTCAAAATGCAAGGAGTATTGATAGATGACCATAGGATTCATGTCGACTTTTCGCAGAGTGTAGGATTCCCATCTTATCCCCTTCCCAGTGTGCTAAGATGATGTGTTACGACAGGTGTCTAAATTATCCGACACATGGCGATTGGCCACCAACGTGAAACGTCAAAATGCGGCCAATGCACGTGGTTTTGGTGGGTCTAACCAACTGGAGAAGAGACGCCAATACAGGGAAGGCAATGATAAGAGCAAGGGCAGTGGTGGTAACACAGGGTATGTGTTTGATGAGACCGATGTTCGGAGACGCGCCGAGACATCGAGATCAGAAAGAGATGGTCGGGGCCCCAAAGGCGACAGACACAGGGATGGGGGCAGGGAAAAGCACAGAGAAAAGGACAGAGGCAGGGAACATGGGAGTGAAAGAGATGGCGGAAGATCTAGACGAGAGCGAAGTCTGAGTAGCCATAGCCGCCGCGATCGGGGAAGAGATTCCTGGAGAAGTAAACGAAGCCGGAGCCCAAGGAGACGCCATGATCGTGACAGATATTAGATGCCCTGATGACCTTAACGATAGGTCATAAGCCAAGGGAGAGTTTGGGTCGTGTCTCTGATACCTACCAACACAGCTAAGGGAACCGGATATCTACAGTTCTTCACTACGCAAAACGCATATCAGAGGAAACGAGTGTAGAAAAGGGATATTGCTCAATTTGCTTCCATCAGATGTTTTTGAATACCCTGCAAGGCCGTTGCAAGCTCCGCTCAAGCTTTGTGATTTGTGACAACAGAAAGCGACAAGGCACTGAACGCATCGCATCTCAGTATGAGTGATGTCAAGTGATGCTCTATCGTAGTCCCTCCCCTCCTTCGCGCCTCCGCCACAAGTCCCTTTTCGTGCCCCAACAGCTTCGTTTCCCATCCCATTCGTTCGCTCACTGACGAGGTACGGCTAGGAATGGCAAGCCATCCAACCCAGTCCCTCCACCCCGCCAAGATATAGACCGTTCTGGCCCTCATCCTCCCCCTCACTCGCCCCCCCCCCCTTGACCTTGACCCACCACCAGGAGAAAATGAAATCTGACGCACAACAGCACTCACCCAACTCGAGTACAATTTACAGTATCATAATACAATAACATATTTCCACCACCATCACCTCCTCCTACCCCCCGCTACCCGTACAATTTCCAAAAGCAAATACCACACACAACAACTCTCTCCACAGATCCATGCACCCATCTCCCGCTAAAAAGCTCCCATTCCAAGTACACCGTATTAGACGGCATGTAAGCTTTTTTTTTTTTTTTCAGACGATACCCCGAGACAAGATAGATAGATAGATAGATAGATAGATAGATAGATAGAGGCAGCCACCCATTCCACGGGTTGTATGTGCGCGTCGTTATGAAAAAAAAGGTCTGGATTATGCCCCCGGGGTTTATTTACCAAATTCGGAGATGGCGAGTGATAGATTGTGGGGACAGGTTGTGACAGGACACTGGGGGTTGGAGGTAGATGTTGTTGGTGGCAGGTGGTTGGGCCGAGTGAGGGGGCGTGATCTACCGGGTGGGTGCGTTGTTTGGTTGGAGGTATGTAAGGCATATACCACCAGTAAGGCGCTTCTGGAAGAGGGTGAGGTGTTTGGGGGGTTTTTTTTTTTATTGTTGATGGTCGTTTTCTCATTGGTTTGCGTTTTTTCTTTTCGTTTTTTTCGTTTGGGGTGATCAGGTTTGTTGAGTCTTTTGATGAATGTATCGTAGGTTACTGCGCTAATGGGTTTTGTGATAATATCAAGGTACATTACTGTATTATACATACACTCCCCAACTTGATGAGTTTTTTTTTTTTGCAAAAGGAAAAACGTTTCAAGTTGGTCATTGTGATGGGGTACCGGTATTTCAAATTGAAATGAACATGTTACGGTATCGCACAAGCTTTATCTACAGATTTATACTCAAAGAAAAAAAAAAAAAAAAAAAAAAAGAGGGAATTAAGGATACTATTCACATCTCGTAGGATAGATACACAAATTTCTCAGAGTCCTTTATCCGACTCGTTCCCTCCGAGGCTTCTTCACACGTTTCTCCACCCCTATCAAACTCCCCTCCATAGAAACCTTATGACCCATTGCCTTCACCGCTTCAACCTTGAACTTTCTGAAGGCTTCTACTTTCTTGCCATTCCTATCCACCCAATATCCTTCGTCCACCTCTGCGCCCTTTCCCCCCTCTCCATCAACCCCCATTCCCACCTCCTCAACCCACATCCAGGCCTCTGGGATCCTTTCCCTAGGGATGGCCACATTCCACGTATTCTCTACAAGCAACCCCACATGACTAGCCCCCGCCATATTGACCCACCCCTTGAGTACCATCCCCTTCACTGGCCGCCAAACCAAAAACTCGACAAAAACCCAAACATACGCGAACGGTGACTCGCCCACGATCCTAGCGCAATCGCTCTCGAACGATATATCCCGGTAGGCAAGCACGACCCCATTGACAGGCTCGAAGTAAGACATTAGCAGCGGGTCCAGGTGGTCCTTTTGTATGCCGGAGAGTGGGGTTGTGTGCGGTGATTGGGGGGTGTTGTACGAGTATTTGGGGGAGAGCGTTAGGTAGAGGCTTGTCCTTATTGCGTAATAGGGGGTTTTATTTGCGGGCGAGTCGGCGGCGGAGGATGGGGCATTGTTGTGATGTTTTGAGGGGGTGGAGGAAGAGGTGGTGGTGGTACGGGCTTTTTTAGAGGTCCCTGAGGAGGAATCGGCATGGCGCTTACGCTTGCGGTCTTTGTCCCTCTTTTTGTAATTGTGGTCGCGGTGTCCTGTTGGGGTTGACATTGTGGTGGGAGACCCTTCAAATTGGGTCGACAGAGATTCAGATGGCGATGAGTTGAGTTGGGTGAAGTGGGTATGTGATAAATTTGTTGGCCCCGAGGCAAATAAACATTTCAAACATCTTGTTTAAATGCCGGGTAACCCTTGACCCTACCAGCTAGAAAGCAGTAAGAAGCGAGCAATCTACCCACAGGTCAAAAACACAAGCTGCAAGGTGTCCAAGTCCACCCATAACGGCTGGCTTGAGCCTTCCAACAACAACCTAACTACGACCGCCATTCATTCGCTCCACACATTTTCACCGTCGCTCCTTCTTTATATATAAATTCAAGGCCTACACAAAAGTCGCTCCTTCAAAAACATAATCATCTACTATGTCCGCCCTATTATCGTTTATCGGCTGGAGCTTTCTCCCTTCAGTAAGTCCCCCCCCGTTCCCATCCCTAAAACTGGCTAACGAACAGCCTCACAGCTAGCAACCTCCTCCCTCCTAGGCTTCTGGTACCGCCTGGTAACCCGGGCGGGTGATCCCCGTCCTCAGCCGGGCACGCCAACCTATGCAAAGGCCCACAAGCGCGTCAACTTCCTAGTAATAGCCCTCTACCTCCTATACACCATCTACGAATCCTATAACACCATAGTTCTCGAGCCAAACTTCTACAAGCTTCTGAGCGCAGGCATGCGTGCCAACGATCGGGAGCTGAAGGGGAAATTCCGGCGGCTCACGGTAATGTATCATCCCGACAAGGTCGGCACGCAGGGGGAGGCATACTTCCTCGTGTTGAAGACTGCCTACGATACCCTTATCGATCCTGTCAAGAGGGGGGCGTACGATCGGTTTGGACCAGATATACTCGAGTGGAGGAATTGTTCGAGTACTTATGATTACTTGGTTCGTGGCGTTGCGATGATAGTGCCGTATTATTTGGGGAGTATGCTTGTTTTGGTTATCCTAAGTGTTCTTGGGAAGATGGAATTTGGGAGATACGTGAGTTCGCCTTTAACCCAGTTTGAGGTTGAGGCTCTTGCTAATATACGTTATTTTGATATACAGTGGCGCTTCTACACATTCTCCTGCATGATAGTCCTCGAAGCCTTCGTCGTTACTCGGCCGTTCCACCACTTCACACAAATCCCCATCCTGAATTCGCTCCTACCCTTCGAGCAACTTGCCTTCGCTCGCAAGATCCTCTTTACAACCTTCATCGCAATCTCTCAGCTCGCACCACTTTTCCAGCAAGGTCGTGCCGTCACTGGTCCTCTGACTGCAGAATCGCTAGATCCACAGCTGGACCGCATGGCAACGCTCATTCACAGGGCTGATGCTGAGACTTCCACAATACTCACCCAAGAATTGCTCCCATTCGAAACGGATCCTGGGATGCAGAAGATGCTGAAGAAGAAGTTGGAAGAATGGATGGTTGAATCAACGATTAGGAGCGCGCCGGAGGTTAGAGATGCTATTGGCAAGGCTATACAGCGACGGCGTACCGAAGCTCCAGCCGGCGCTAAAGGAACAAAATAAATTGGAACCGATATCTAACGACAAAGCATTTGGGGGTGGCGATCTATTCTGGAAACTCCCCCCTTGATCTCACACGAGTTATACGCAAGTCGAGGCTGGTGGCTTTCCACCTCACCACCCCGGCCGCCCTCGAAAAAAAAAAAAAAAAAAAAAAAACTAATCAACAAAACAATAAATTCCCATCAACAAGCACGGGTACATCTATGCCCATAACCATTGCGAAAGCTGGGTATCTATATGAGTTTTCGTTTTTTTCTTTTTCTTTTTATTTTAAAGCCAAGTAAGGGTTTGTCATTTCATGCCTCTTATTCTGGGGAGTCCCTTGTTATGTGTACGATGCGAATGGGGGTGTTTGTAGGGTAGTAAAAAATTGGAGGTGTTGGTGGCGTCCATGTTTTCTCCGAGAGCAATAGACTGTTTTTCGCTGTTTGAATGCAAAGACTTGGTTAGTTTGTAATTACATGTGCATGGGAATGTGAATGAGGAAGCGTACCACATGAATCTCTGAAGGAGGAAAAGGTGTCTTCGTTGCGTATTGTCGCAGATATGATGACTTTGACGGAAGGGTTTTTGTTAAATTGCCTGACCAATTCGCCTACGAGGTGAGGAATAACAGAGCTATCGTATGTCTGCCCACCATTAGCATCTACCTGTTCCCCGCATGAGGTCCAAGGGGCCACTATACCACATCAGCCCCAACCACCAGATCAAACCTTTCTTCCTCACCCTCCTCCTCCTTCTCGCCCCACATCAATCTCCTAGCACTCGCCACATCCACGACGCCATTCCTCTCCAGCCCAGCTTTCAGCGCATCACAAACTCCCTCATCGCCATCCGTAAGAACCACCCTCCCAGCGCCCAACCTAGCCGCTACAATCCCCACCAGACCTGTCCCTGCCCCCAGCTCCAGCACACTCCCTGCCTCCTCTACCAGCCTCTCCTCCGCTACCGCTGCGGCTCCAGGGAACCTATAAAACCTTCCCAAGTGACTCAGGATCAGATACTCAGCTAGCGCTAACGCTGCCTCCCAGGTCCTCAACCCTGTTGTCCCGCTACCAGATATCACGGCACGTGATTCGAATAATGTGACAGGGGGGCCGATGGGACGACCGGAAAAGGGTGAAGGTGGGAGTGTATATGTCACATTTTCCTTTGAGGCCGGGGAGAGGGCGTTGGAGGTGGGCAGATTGGACAGGAGGCGAGTGTAAAGGCTTAGTATACGTTCGTCGATTTCCTGGTGCTTAGGTGAGGCTGGGAGTTGGTCGGGCTTAGGCCTTTTGTGAGGGGGTTTTGAGCGTACTTTTCCTTCCTCCTCTCCTTCTTCCTCGCCTTCCCCTTCTTCCTCTCCTCCTTGACGTGAGCTCTCAGCTACCGGTAATGCAGTCTCAGTCATAGTCTGGTCATGACCCCCCCCTTCCGACAGTAGAGAGATTAACCTCTTAAGAACCCGCGCAGTATACCTCTCCGGCGGCGGAGGAGGCGCCACATCCCAAGCCCCAGGAGTGAACAAACAAGTACATAGCGCAGCCTGGAAAGCCGACTGTTGCAGGAGATTCACCGGGGGGAAAGAGAGACAAGACGGTTCCACGAGTTGTAGGTACTGCTGCTTCAGAACGGCAATCTGGCGATCCATTGGGCAAAAGGGGGAGGAGAGTAGATGAACGTACTTTATCGGGGTCGTGTTCAAAGGGGCGCTGAAAGAGGGATTTGGGAAATGACATGTGAGGTGCGGGAGCACTTTGGATTGCACGTGTCCTTTGGCCGGCAGGTGTCATACTATTATGGGAGTCTTTGTGCCGAGGTGTCCTAGCGTCCGCTCAGGGCTTGACCTGGCTTGGCGGAATGTGGTTATCCGCACCGATTGTCACTCGGAACACATATTTCTGAAATTTCTGGGGATCTCAGAAGCAAATCAACTTAACCACCGGATCGGAGCTAGCTATATGGTTGAAACTTGGGAAATTTCCTTCCTTCCTTTGTTGTTAGGCTAGATACTTCAACAATGGAAGCAGATACAATACCCCAGGCGAACAAAGTTGGAGAATACCCTTCTCGAACCACCCTTCCCTAGGCAGCCAGCGTGCCGGGAATTTCCATAGGACTACCGTACCTTTCCTATCCACAGACTTGAACCAAAGCACCGCGCCAGCATCGAGTACATCAGTCCCCCCTGCATGAGATAGATATCCCATCGTCAACACACAAGGACCTCACACCCAAGGTACAAGCACTGCCCTTTTTTTTTCTTCCCAAGCCATCTGAAGGGAAAGCAGTTCAGGGGTTAACACACACTTCAGCGCGCGCACTCGAGTAACGTAGCATGATATCATACCTGCAGTCCGAGGGACTAACCCTTACTCTTGAAGAATCTTCATACAACGGTACCCGAAATCAGCACCTACCTCACCTACCCACCACACCATATCCCTCCCGGCAAACCACGAATACCGTAGTAGAAATCCCCAGAGGGTAGAGGTCAGAGATGTCGGACAGCTCTATCATACTCACTTGTATCACACAGGACTACCACAGTACCCCATCCATCACTCACAGTATAAATCCCACCTATCCCATCGACACTCTACCAATCAACAACTACCGTATACCGTAAAAGAGACACTCCCAGTCTGCATATTATCCAACTTTTACTTTTTCCCACCACGATACCAATCCCGACCCTCAGACGCTGACCCTTACCATATTGGTGAAAACCTAAGCGCCTCAGCTTGGGTATAATAAGGGTACTTGTACCGTACTGTATGTACTGTATGATACGATACCGGTACGATACGGTACATGTACAGTACATGTGTTTTTCAAGCTAAAAATAACACCCATTCGGCCGGGGAATTGAACGCGGGTCCAAATTTAGGATTTGGGCTTGGCGAAGGTTTAGGGTTGATTTGATCCTGGTGGGTGAGGTTTTCTCTTTTTCATGAGTTTTTTGTGGTTTTCTCGAGGGGGGAGAGTGGCGCTGTATTGTATGGTACAGTATGCGAAAGGGAGGGTTTTGATGGATTCACTTGGTATAGTATCATACTAGCACTGTTATAAGTACATGTACTGTTCTCCTCGAGTGTATAATATATATCATACCTAAAGTGGTAAAATCCTCCCCACGACACGCTCAAACCTGTGATATACTACGGTACCTATATAGTACGAAGAAGCTCGACGTTCGAACCACTCACTATTGTGAGCATTTTAGAATTCGATTCTCCCAGGTACTGTAAGTCTCAGATGATTTTACGGAGGATGTGGAATTCTCCGAAGTTTATCGTATTCGAGCTCCGCCATCTAAGGAAGGAAGGAAGGAAGGAAGGAAGGAAGGGGAAAACTTGACATGCATATCAAAAATTAACGGATAGCCGGCCAATTCGGTGCGGTAAACGCACGGATCAAGTGCTTTGTCGAATCTGGAGGCGGATGTTGTGAGTGTGCGGTAAAGCTAAACATAGTACTAGTACTGGATGATATGAGCAAACACGACAAACCTGCACACACGAAACACGCTAGCGTTTAAGCTTGGTGGTTCCCGGATGTACGAGTACTTTGGTATGAAACGGTGGTAAATATACTTTTGGGAGTTTCTGGAAGGATGGAAGGAAGGAAGGACGGCCTCCTGGGATGGATATAATATGATGTGGTCGCTTGATTCACGGTTTGATGAGCAAGGGCACGTTACGGTACTATTCCTTCTTTGAAGGGTTGCTGTGGAACTTTTTGTGTCTCTTGTCACGTTTCGAAGCCAGAAGGGGGGGGAGGATCTTTTCGCTTTTTCTTGGTTCTTTATTTTTTTGTTTTCTTCCGTGAAGGGTAAGGGGGGAGAGCGAGACAAGACGGGATAGACAAGATGTCAGTGATATCAGCGCCCATACCAAGTTTTGAGATGGAACATGTATGAATACCCATGATAGCTTTTTCCCCACCCACCGTCACCGATTCTCACCCGATACTGTGGAAGTTCAGGGTGGTTTTTTCGAGACCGCGATCGAAGGATCGGAGCGCGTGCGGAAACGAGTTGAATTCGCCCCTTATGCCTCCAGAATCGAGTATCCAGAGCGGTTCGACGCCCCGCCAAGCCACATATGCGGTATCCGACGGAAGATCTTCTGGGCCATCATTGCGTTTGTCGTCGTCCTGAACTTTGGCATAATTGCGGGGTTGGTGGTCTTTGCGAGTAGGGGTAAAGAGGGGGAGCTGTTTTCCCGTGGGGGGAAGGGTGAGGAGGGCGAAAATGGCGGCGATGTGAATGCCAAGAGCTATGGGGATGGGGCGGTCCAAGTGGACGTTTCCGCATATAAGGGCTTGCCATTGTTGCCAGGGACTGCATTGGCTGCGGTGAATTGGGGGAATGGTACGAGGGCGTATTACCAGAATGGGGGTGGGAAGGTTATTCAGAGTTATTGCGGAGGGGTGTCGTGCTCGCCAGCCCAGAATCCTATCATCACGGATGCCAAGTACTTTTCGCCCTTGGAGAGCGTTTCAGTGGATTCTAGCGGTTCTGTATGGGAAACCCTGCCCGGCTATCATTACCAGGCCACTGATCTATTTTTTCCTAGATTCACATATTCTACTTATCTTCGGACAACACCCTCCGGGAACGGATCCTGAATAATATCTCCACTGGCCCGACCGATGGCCCACTCTCAAATTTCAACGCACGAGCGCACTCTGGCTCCGATATTTCCGCAACCTCCTCTAATGGCGAGATAAAACTCTACTACCAGGACGCTGCGTCCCTGTGTCTTCAAGAACTCCTCTACACGCCAACGGCCGGTTGGAAAAACGGCAGTCAATTCCCCCTCGCGGCGCCGGGCTCTCGCATCGCTTCGGTTCTCTGGAGGGATGATCTGAGAGTGTACTTCGTTAACGAGAGTAGTATCCTCGTTGAGTGGAAGTGGGCTAGTCTAGGTGGTTGGTCGGAAGGTGTTATCCCTCCCTCCCCTCCCTACTCCGGACCAAACTGACAAGCCCAAAAAGGGTCCAACACAGGTCGAGAACTCGATCCAAGGTCCTCCCTAGCAGCTCTCCCGCCGAAAGACCCCTCGAATCCGATTGTTCGAATGTACTCCACGAACGCGTACAACGAGCTGTTCACATTCACGGAGAAGGGTCCTGTCAGCGGGAAGGGCGTTGTTGGAAATGTGCGAGATATGGCGGACGACGTCGCCGCTACGCAAACCTTCGATGGGGTGGTGAGTATCTTTTTCGTTGAGCGGGGTGGGGACCTGATGCGAAAAACTGGTGATGGGGAGACGGATATGCATGGTGGAAGCGTGAGGCTTGTGGCGAGCGATCAGGATCCCCAGTGGTGAGTGCGAGCGCTGTCGGTGATCTCTTATATCCTTCTTTTGTACATATTACCCACTTGTCTACTTCTTGTGCATATTTTTTTACTTCTTGTGAGTCGGGGTGTCTGTTTCATCCCCCTTTTCTCTCTTTATCATACCGTACCTTTATACCCTCACTTCCCGGTATATAATATTACTCTCTTTTAAGCCTGTATCTCACACGGCGAGCGCTCCTTTCCTTATCATCCTCACCCTCATCATCATTTTGGCATATACGACATGTTGCATATCTTTCATATTCTCCCCTTCCTATCATATTATCCCATCATTTCCCATCCCTCACTCACTCACTCACTCCCTTGGAGCATCTGAATTTCCCCCCTCGCTTACTCAGTCGTCTACGAGCCAAAGCTACGAGTAGGTCTTCTATGATATATGTTTATTCCTTCCTCTTGTCAAAAGTGCGTGTTGTGGGAGATGTGGTGGGAACCTTAAATTATTGTTGTCGAGCAAATTCAAAACTGTTGTCATGATACATACTACGGTACGATACCCCCCTTTGCGCATGCTATCTAACGGTATCGTACCCTATTTATCCATCGTCCAGGGATCCAATATGATCCAAGTATGATAGTATCATAAGCGAGCAGTAAAGAATGAAAGAATGAAAGAACCAAAGAATAATAGCGTGGTCGGGTTGTGGGTATAGGGTAAGCGACCTTATCAGATGGTACTTGTAATATACGAGTAGATAATTGGGCAAGGTATACGGTATCATTGTAAAGCTTGCATCTTCCTCCAACATCATCTCATCCACCACACCACCAAAATGTCCCGCGCGGCAAAAGCGACACTCGCAACGACCACCCTCCTCTGCGGTGGCGTCATCTGGTTTGTGCACTACCTCCAGCGCTCCGAACAAGCTGTTTGTCCTCAATTGCGCCACCCCCCCCCCCNCCCCCTCCCAATTCATTTGCCCTACAGCTAACCATGGGGGGTCGCCGTCTAGGCAATGCACGCCGGCGTCATCCGTGACGAGGAGCGCACGCGGATAAAGCGTGAGAGGCAATTGGATTTCGAGATGCAGCGAGAGTTGGAGAAGGAGTATAAAAAGTCACAGAATGTTCCATCCGTTAATGGGGAGGTCTCGAGCACTGGCGGTGAGGGGAAGGGATGACAATGATGAGTCGCGGCGATAACTGGGTGGATGGGCGGGTAGACTGGACGATACTTGTACAATATTATACACCTTTCCTTGCGCCCCTAATCGCTTTCCCCCTAACTTCTGATAAAAGTACAAGCACAAAAGGCGGGTCGCAAGAGGTGTGATATGATAATTTGCGCACAAACACCAAAACGAGACCTCCAAGGCAGCCGGATGAATTGAAAGGGAATCGGAAGGGGGATAGGGATAAAAAAAAAAGAAAAAGGAAAAAAAATAAGGAAAACATAAGAAGTGAAATTTAAATTTAGCTCTTGACTGCCCGCCATTGCCTCCCCTTGACCCTACTTCTACCACCGCCACTCTCCTCTCTAGGGCTGTCATCCATGACAATGGGGTCGCTCGTCTCAGTCAGGTCAATGATTTGCACCTCAGAATTGGTGATCTTAGCACCATTCGAGGTCTTGGCCCCCCTCACCGCTTTGAGGGTCAAACGTTTCCCACTTGCCGCTTCCTCCTGTATCTGTCTCTGGGACTGCTCGTCGCCCTCCTCGACGCCTGCGCCCAAGGGTGAGAATAGCGGTAGCGGTGGTAAGTCAGGGGACCTCTGGCTGGAGGGCTCCGGCTTAATCTTCTGCGAAGAGGCAAACATACTCTCAAGGGATTCCAAGCCGTCCGAGTCACTGACCGAATCTGGCTCATAGGATAAGTCGCTTTCCCCATTGTCAAGGACAGGCGGAATAGAGGCTTCAGCTTGTGACGTCGGTGCACTGGACAAAGAAACTACGGTGCCGAGAACACCGCCTACTGGGCTGGGAGATTTTAGGCTCTCTTGGGGTTGAGCGGCTTGTGTTTCTGGTCCTAGATCGAGTTCGAGGTCCTGCTCTTGGTCCTGAGACACCCCAGTTGAAGGTGGCGCAAGTCCATCAGATAAAGTAGCATTCACCTGAATATCAGGAGGGTAGCTATCGCCCTCCTCAGAAATACCGTGGCCTGCATCCCCCTCGTTCCTCTGATCATCGGGATTGCCCTCTTGTGTACCTCCGCCTTCACCGGTGCCCGCATCCCCACCACCATCCACACCCCGACCGGGGCCTGCGCCCTCTGGGAGCTTGACAACTTTGGCTTCCAACAGCTGCCCAAACATCAAATCAAGAAGCCCCTCATCCTCATTCTCATCACCTGGCATCTCAAACTTGCGCAGAATTTTCTCGCCAGTTTCTGGATCAATCCGACGCTTTGGCCTATCCCTTACTGCCAACCGTAGCTCTAAAGCTGGTCCATCTTCTTCCTGCGCATGCACAGCTTGCACAATAGCAGTCCGATAATCCGCCATGATAGGAGTGTAGTCTTCAGTCAACATCAATTGTTTGAATGCAACAATAGTGCCAGGAAGAACTGGCTTTGTGAGAGGATATAATGAGGCAATATTCGCTGGCAGAAGTGGGAGATCATCAATGGGGTCAACCCCGACCACGTCTGCAGCTTTGGCCTTTGTAGAAACAGGAGCCACTGTGCTGTCGTCATAGTAATCGTGGCCTTCCCAGTCGCCATACCCGGGATCTTGGTAGCCTTGATAGCCGTAATCATAACTGTAGTTCTCCTTATCTTGCTGTCTCTGCTTTCTCTTCTTCTTCGTGCCACCGTGTCTCTTCCGCTTATTATTCACTGTGGCTTCCCACCCGAAGCCCGGTTGGTATGTCGGTTGCTTGAATGGGAACTCGGGGGTTGGTATTTCTACTCCCTCTTGCTCACATTCTACAGCACTCAAAACGATCTTGTCCCGCCATGCCTCTGGGTCTTCTACTTCATATTCCTGCTCGTCAAATCCCGCATAGACTGGATTAGGAATCCCGTCTTCATCATAGACAATTTTGCGTGGGCCTCGTGGGCGACTTCTCTGTTGCGCAGGGGAGAGCGGGTCCAGATGCGGAGGTGGAGGAGGAGGTTGATCATGTGAGAGACTGATCCCGGTTTGTTCGGACGGCATCTTGGAGCTTAGCTCTATGGGCTTATCAATGGATTCCATAGACACATCACCGTCTGCGCCCTCCCTAACATCAATGTTACCAGGTCGATCTTCAACCCCTGCCTTTTTCTCGCGTTCCGTCAACCACCGGCTGAAATCCCAATTTGCAGGAATGCTCTTCTTCTTCTTAGCCTTGGTGAAAGCCTTCCTAAGTTTCTTACGTTGGCTCTTCTTGTTGGCTCCCTCGCCCGGTAAACCATTTGATTCTTGCTCCTGCCGACTCTCCTGTACAACGTGGTCCGCGATATCTCGGGGAGGCTCCTCGGCAACTCGTTCCTCCGGCAGCTCAAGACCCGCTCCTTTCTCACCACCACCTCCTCCAATCCGGGGGTGCTGACGTTTGTGCCTCAATTGCTCATCCGCATTTTTGAGACTATGGTTGCCCTGATATTTCTTCAAATCATCGATGTTAGAGCCTTCCGGTAAAACCCCGGTATTGACAAGCTCGGCGAGTAAACGCTCATTCTTGCGTCTCTGCTTCTTGCGCTCATTCCGAGCCCTAGTTCCGGAATTCCCCTGATGTGGTAGAGTCCCTGGGGCGACGGCAAATTTCTTCGCCTGCCCTATTGGCACAGACGGCGCCCCGCAAGGCGGGGGTCCCTGTGAAGTGCTTGTAACCTTGTTTTGGCTTGAGGGCCAGATTCAGCGGGAGTTTAAAGAACGCTCTTAGGGAGTATTTACCTAGCCTTCTTGGGGCTCCTGTTGCCTTCCAGCACTACTTTCTCAGATTCACCGGGTTTCTTTGAACCGGAAGAAGCGGAAGAATCGGAAGAATCGGAAGAATCCTCGGAGCTAGTACGAGAACCTTCATCTTGTTCTGGCCTAGTAGGCACTGAAGATCCGGTGAGATTTAGATTCTCTGGTTCGCTCTCCCTCTCGTCCTCCCTCACTTCTTCCAACATATCCTCAGATGGATAGAGTCGAGGCAGCTTTGGTGAATCAACCGTACCACCGGCTGCGCTTGCATCTGAATAAAAATTGTCCGGGAGGAAAAAGTCCCCCGTTTGACCTACGTTATCTACCACCATGGCCTCCTCATCGCCACTCACAACATCGCCGGAGCCATCGCCTTCGTCGGACAAATCATTATCCTGAGAGCTTTCGTTATCGGTGTAGTCATCATCATCATCCTCACAGCTACTCCCCTGCAGGCTTCCATTTTGTCCTTGTAAAGATTGAGTATCTCGAGCCCCACAAATCGCTTTCAATTGAGATGGCTGCTCAGAGAAAGCAGCCTGAGAGGTTGCAAGCTCATCGCTATCGAAGTAATCCATAAGAGGGTTTTCATAGTCTCTAGAGAGCTCTTCAAAGTCCGCCTCGTCGATGTCATCTTCTTCCTCCTCATCCGATTCTTCCCCCTTATCCGATTCGGCGCAAGCTTCGATCTCACCCTCTATATCAGCTCCAACAACCTCCCCTTCGTCGTCGCCTAGCTCAGAGGCCTCTTGTTCCTCATCAGATCCCTTGTAGCTCTCATCGTCACTCTCGTCTTCATCGTCGCTCCCAACTTGCACAAGGGTAGAATAGTCGACATCGCAGCCGGTCTTTGCCCTCTTTCTTGGCGGGATCGAAAGCCTAGGCCTGTCAGGGGCAGGCCTAGTCGTAATCATGGGTCTCCCAAACGGCGTCCCATCCATCAACTTCCGCCCAGAAGCGCTAATCTGGCGTCGCCCACTAGCCCTCCTCTGTCGAATCTCTGTTGTAGTCAATGGGCGGATACTACACATCAAATCAATATCCAATTGCAAAAACCTTTAAACAATTTCAAATAGGGGGGGAGGGGGGAACATACACAACCTCATCTCCCTCCCTAATAACTCTCTCTATCTCCTGGAAATGCAAAACCTCGAAGCCATCCACTTCGACCGCATAATCCTCCAATCCCCAACCCCCCGACTCCATCGGCACAATCTGGCCAACTCGTGATAGGAGGGTGCTGACATTGTGGTCATCGCCGGGTTCGAAGGAGGATGTGTCCCACCATATCTTTGTTGGTGGGAGGCGGTTCCGCTGGATGAAGAGACGGAGTCTCATACTCGGGTTGTGCACTTTTATCGCCCTTATCCGTTCGTGGAATGTTTGGTTTGATGATGTTTGTGTGTGTGTGGGGGGGGG